>CAJQUW010003900.1:0-19523 GCA_907163375.1 Prostheceraeus crozeri
AACTTGCTTCTGTAGGATATTCAACTTTAAAACCTGCATTTTACGAAACAGTGTATTACAGAGAATCTAACAAACTTTTAAACTCTAACTCTTGATAATAGTGCTACTTTTGTGTTAGTCTACTTCTTTCTTTGTTATTAGAAAGTATACATCCTTCTTGATGTGTATAATTGTAATAGTAGTTAAATTATCATCACCCTCATCGTTTAAACTATTCTTGGTCATAGTTATCTTCCTCAGCGTGCCCATGTCATTCTTGTTTAAAACGGTTTTAAAAATTTTTATCTGAAGTTTGTGTCTAGCAAACGTCGGCCTTGGCCAATGCTGCGCGCTTGCCCCTTATCCTTATTATAACATAATTCCAACCACCTAATCTACGTGCATTGTATAAAGAATGTCGGACGATGAATGCGAACTTGAATGTTAAGCGATAAATAAATAAGAATTACAGTTGTGGTGACTTGTGCTTTTTCCTTTGGAAGTCAGATTGGAACAATAATAACACAAATTAACTACAATTGGTGAGCCCGGCGATCACACCTGGAGTATGGCCCGTGGTTGACGAGTTCGAGTGGGGGCCCAGAGGACAGAGGGTATGGCTTTGTGCAAGTGTGCACAGCGCCAAGTGAGCGTCGCATCGAATCATAATGACTACAACACCAACGGCTTCTGTGGAGTTTCAGCCCCAGTGACAGTGAAGCGGCACCTAAATTTGACAAGGACAATGCTCAGTAGCATGGTTCGCCATTCTTGAATGCCCAGGATTTATATTATGTGAGAATCACCGTTGCCCTCCACCAAATTCTAACCGATGCATTGTCTTCCCTACCTCCTGATCTTGTTGGTAAAGTTAGACACTGCCGTACTCAATGGTTTCCAGTCTATTCTGATCTCAAATCCGCAATTATACTAGAAACAACCAAAAATCGAAGCCTGAATTATTCAATCACCTCCTTGATAGCGTCCCTGTGGGTAAGCCTAGTTTGGTACGTGAAAGACATGCGTCGTACTGCCTGAATCCTTGAAACTCGTCGAACTATGAGGATCTCTTAAAACATCGTTTGATTTCTTCGCAATCTCCCGAAATTGCTGCCCGTTCTCATGTCGCAATCCAATCATTTGAGTGCTTCTCAGCTTGGTGACCTCGCAGATCAAATGTTTGACACTACGTGTTCGTCCGACTCCGGTTAACAGTGTTCAAACCCGAGTTACGAATTATCACGAACTTGGTAGACCTAAAACACCCTATGCTGCAAAGCATTTTGGACTAACACCTTTCCGACATGATCAACGTCAAGTTATCTGCAGAGCACACATCTTCTACGACCCAAAGCCAAATCATGCAAGCCTTGGTGTAAATGGCCGAGTTCTAAGCCTTACAAAGCCTACTGTTGAACATGCCGTATCTACGCATGCCTAGCCGTGCTCCTAGCCCGATTCCACCAGAACATTTAAACTGAATTCCGCTCCAGTAAACGCAGCACTACCTCGGAGCGGAAGTGAACTAGCTGCACTCCTATACCATACTGACTAGGGAGTCAAGCGGTTAATTATAAATTAACCGGTTAACCGACGAGAAATTAACCGGTTAACCGATGTAATACTAGTAATAGATGTTTTTCAATTCCATGTGACTATACAAGGCTTATATAGTCGCACTGAGTATAGTGTATGAGTATATGCATGTTTACCTGTTAAAAATCAGCAGTTGAGTAGCTCGCTTACTTTATGCGACATAAACATTTCTACTGATTGGCTTGTAGGTCTACTTCCTTAATATTTTGATTTTCAAGAATACTGTTCTGTTTATATACCCCTCGTGAATTATTTGAGTTTATTCCGTCTGCTAACTTGAAACCTAAAATCATTTTCACGGAATGTGCCTAATTCCATGTTAATTATTCAAAATAATAAATTATAAAATCTAAATCCACACTAATGATAATAATAATGTATAATTTTTACCATAAAATCTGTACAGAACATTCAATGTGAGGTACCAGTATGGTAATGTCACAACATATATAGGATGTGGCCAGATAATATAAAAACAACGGCTAACACAAAGCTATCTTTAGTTACTAATATATTTATGTTATTATTGCGATACATCAATATTAATATGGTTTGAATTCCTTGTAGATGGTCATGTGTAGAAGACTGATATTAATTAGAATTACTTTTTTCCTAATACAAGATCAGCATTGATATTCCTCTACTTTTAAATTACTTATAATGAGCCAAGACTTATCACAATTGATGAGGTTTAGGTAACTCATCTACAAGTACAATCATACCCGGTAGGCTATATCATTATTCTCTATTGCTAATCAAAACATCAATCTTATCTGGAATCAAAACTTCCTTGTTATCATAATGGAATGGATCTTGGATGATCAGATATCAACTATTGTAACAACAAAATATACGTATAAGAGTATTTTATCAAAACCAATTGTCTAGGAAAACGAAGAAATCAGGTAGAGTTATTGTGATGCAGAAAAACGATGGCTTCTGCTGTTTCGAGTCTCACTCCCTTTCCAGGAAATTATTATTTGGCAATAGCTTACATCAGCAATGAGATATCGAAATTGGAAAATGAAAACTAAAGCAATGTAGTTGCAATGTAGCAGAAAAGTTGGGAAAGCGTCGGTTAACCGATTAATTATTTTTTAACCGGTTAAATTTAATTAACCGGTTAACCGCTTGACTCCCTAATACTGACATTGTATTCCTGCGCCCTTTTCCACGCAAGCAATTATCTTTACTTGTGGACAGTAGTTCTGCTGTGAGTATTTTACCTCAATCATTCGCGCCATTTGCTTCTATTCAGTGTACCCTTCCCTTGAAGGCTGCCAATCGTAGTAGCATCGCCGTGTATGGTATTTGTCAAGCTGAATTTTCACTAATGAGACGAGTATTTCAATGGAACTTTATTGTTGCCGATGTCGAAGAACCAATTTTAGGTAATGACTTTATCTATGATCACGCTTTCCTTATTGATCCACGAAATAGACGCCTTGTCGATCCGAATGGATTATTCATGCAAGTTATCTCCTGTTCCTGATGCAGATCTGGCTGTGTTGTCCTCTTCAATTCATATTCGAATTCAACAAGACAGTGCACTTAATGATCTTCTCAACGAATTTTCATGTGTTTTTGGACCTATTGATTATAATCACATACCTAGCCATGGTGTTGTTCATCGCATCCAAACAACTGGACACCCTGTATACTGTCGACCACGTCCTCTTCCTCCAGCTAAACTTGCGCTGCTAAACAAGTGTTCGATACTATGCAATCAAAGGTTTAATCCGACAATCCTCAAGTGCCTGGTCTAGCCCATTACATAATGGTACCGAAGAATTCTCCCGATATGTGGCGACCAGTTGGTGATTATCGTGATCTTAACAAATCTACTGTCCCCCCGACAGATACCCTGTGCCTCATTTACAGCAGTTGCTCCTCTTCTCTTTATGGTGCATGTATCCTTTACAAAACTTGATTTAGTGAAAGCATTTTATCAAATTCCTATGTCTGATGATGATATCTGTAAAAACCGCTCTAACGTCCCTTGGGGACTATATGAAATTTTTATGTATGCCAAATGGACTACACGTAATGCCGCCACAGACCTTCCAACGTTTGATGGATCGATTATTTGGTCATTTGAAATATGTTAAATGCCTATATTGATGACATTTTAATCGCATCTAACAGTATGATGTGAACATGTTTTGCATGTTACGGAAGTTTTATCCATTTTGCGTACAAATAATCTTCGTGTGAGTTTTGATAAATGTTCGTTTGCTCAGTCTGAATTGCAATTTTTAGGTCACACATTGTCAACTGATGGTCTACGTATTCCTTCTGATAAGATAAATGACATTTTTGGCAGTTAGACACCCCTGTTTTCTTTATAACCCATTTGCGTCGTATGTTATGGCCTATTCAATTTTTATCGCAGATTTGTACATAACTTCTCAACAATAGTGCTACCCCTCCAATGCCTGTTAACTTAGAAACTCAACCTAAAGGTCGAGGTAAGCCTTCTCCATGGAATTGGAGCAATTAACATCAACATGCATTTGATTCAATAAAGAAAGCACTTGCCGATTCACTTGCCTTAAAACCTATCCAGAATCCTAATATTCATGCATTCCACTGTAACTCCCGACGCCTCTATGACACGCAATAGGAAGTGCATTACATCAGACAATAGAAGACCGAATCTCAGACCTATCGCATTTTTCTCCGCTAAATTGACAGCTACCGAACAGAGATACTCCACTTTCGATCGCGAATTGCTAGCTATATACCGATCAATACAACATTTCCAAAAGTAACAATTGAAGGACAAAATGTAACGATATTTACCGATCACAAACCGATAGTTTCTTTGCTTTCAAGTCAAAACAGTCTCTGAAGAATTCTTGCCCTCGGCGTGACAGACATTTTGCTTATATTCTCGAATCATGTGATGACGTTATTCCATGTTGCCGGAACTCAGACAATTTGTGGTGTTGCCGATACCTTATCCCGCCCAGTCTCAGCAATTTTCAGTCACCCCCTTTATACTGAACCTACCTGCGAGATCCGCCGAAGCTCAACAGAATGATATCCCAATCTCTCAAGTTTTCTACGTGAAAAGCAATCCGCATCGATTCAACAAGCCTAGCCCTACCTGGTAGTCAACAGATCTATTGTGATGTTAGTAGTTTACCAAATACCCATAAACCTTATATCAGCAATGTAAAGCCAACGAACTGAAATAATCCGAAGAATTTCATGAACTGTGCCAAAATCTCCAGCTGGAAAAGGACCTCCTCCGCTTAATCAAGTCTAGATATTGCTGGCGCTCACAGCTATCACCGATCAGAAATGGATAGAACCATAAAAGGAATTTTGCAAGCATTGTGAAACATGCCAGAGAAACAAAGTGATTACTACTCAATCATCCGTATTCCTTCCTCCCCAACAAAATTCCTGCCTTCCCTCAGCTCGATTCGAAATCAGTTTCATATAGACTTAGTCGGCCCACTACCCTCCAGTGGTCCACACAGTTCCGATATTTGCTGACAATGAAAATTGGATCGAGAAACAAAGAGGTTGGAAGCTGCTCTCCTCTAGTTGACAATCACTACCGAAACGATAAGCACAACACTTTCCTTAGAAACATGGATTAGTCCGTTTTGGTGTAACCTTTGCATGTCATTACCGACAGAGGATCCCAATTTGAATCTGAATTGTTCCCAACGACTCAGTAACAAGATAGGATTTTGTACGATTGAGACTACGGCATAATCATCCTAAAGCAAACGGACTACATTGAAAGAAGACATAGACAAACATGATAAAGCAAACTCTTCTAACGTGGAACTTCAACTAATTGGACAAGTTATCTGCCCCTCGATTCTCATGGCTTTACGATTACCTGCCATCAAACAATCGGAAATATCTCCCTTCTAATGGCAGTAAACTGGCACACAAGCTAGTGAACCACCTATTCCTCCAAGAACCCTTGCCCTGTAAGATGATCAATTCCTGACACACAAAAATCAAACAGCACATTGAAAAAAGAATTACAAAAACAGGTTCTGATAGATCCCATACCTCTGTAATAACCCAGCCTTCTGTGGAACCACTCCTGACTTCAATTAGTCAAAAGCCACTCATGTGTGCTTCGTGTGGATAGAGTCAGGAAACCACTAGAAGCGCCTTATCAAGGTCCCATATTTTCCTCAAGAAGATTACCGGAAAAAACAGCTCATATTGTGATGAACGGAAATGAACAAACTGTGTTATTATTGACCGCACTCAAAACGTGCTACAATGCCGACCTAAAGCAGAACTCAAAACTGTGACTCTTCAAACCCAACTGTGAACTCTCCAAACCATAACCTCAATGGTTCTCAACTCTCCTGAAATCTCCGAATCTCAAAACCTGATGTCATAAACCCCACTACCTTCTCAAACTAAAGACAAACCTTTTCTTAACCCGAATTCCAACAGTCCATTTTCTGATCTCCCACATAAAAGACTACTCTCGATTCAGGGTCGCATAAGTCCGCTTTTCTGGTGATCCCTCAACTTCTGATATTATTTTACACCGTAGCTTCCGCTTTAAAAAAGGGGAGCTGTGTAGGACTATTCAATCTTTTTAACTGCATTTTACGAAAAATGTATTACTGTGAATCTAACTAACTTTTTTATTATCTCTATCTCCTTGATAATAGTGGCGTACTTTTGTGGTTAGCTAACTTCGCTTTTCTGTTATTAAGTATCATCTTTTATGTGGTATAATTGTAATAGTCAAGTTTAAATTATCATCATCCGTCATCGTTAACAACCTAATTCTTGTCATAGTTTATCTATCTTTCCCCTCAGCGTGCCCATGTACTTCTTGTTTAAAACGTTTTTAAAATTATCTGAGTTTTGTCCTAGAACGTCGGCGGGCCAATGGCTGCGCGCCGCCTTAGGTTCAATAACCAACCACCTAATCTCGGATTGTATAAAGATGGTCGGACGTCTGATGCGAACTATGAATGTTAACATAAATAAAGAAGAAATACATTGTGGTGACTTTAGCTTTTTCTCCCTTTTGGAGTCAGATTGAACAATAATAAACAAAAATATAACTACACTCTCTACGGAAAATAAGGTACCTGAGCAAAATAAATTGAACGATTGTAAACTTGAGGGGACGCTTCATTTTTTTTTCTCTTTCGTATGGCCACATAACTTCTTTGGTTGTCACTATGCCAATTAGTTTCCCTTGTGAAGTCACAGACATTTTTAGGGCAAAATTTCAAAATTCTATTTACTCAAACCCACTTGCGACAAAAAATGTGTAATTCCTAAATCTGGATATAAGGCCTACCCAGATCTGTTTGGTCGCCTTTATTAATGACATTGATGACACCTTGACAAACACTCATTCTTTATTGAAATAATGCTGATGATGCAAAATTGTATCTCCAAAAATCAAGCGCACTGATCCCCCTGAAAGCCAAAGAACTTTTGCAAGCTGAACCTCAACGCTGTAACCAACCTGGTCGAAGAAAATGGCAGCTATCGCTCCAATCCCCAAAAGTGCTCCATACCCCCCCCCGAAAAACTACACTTTGGATTTTCGCAATCCTCCTGTCCTCGGACTACCGTCTGGATAAGAAGTTTCCCTGAATAATTCCAAGGTGTGTCAAAGACCTTGGAGTTTCTGATTTCAAAAAGACCCTAAAATTCTCTCGGCACATTATTTTGTGACGTTTTTCAGTAGAGCGAAACATACATTTGTAATACTGCCATCAATCAGGACATTCGTCCTCTCGGGACGTATCGCCGATTCTGCTTATTCGTCTCTTCAAGAACACTCAAACTGGGCCGCCCTCACCTCGAATTATGCCATCCCAGTCTGGAATCTATCCCTGAACAAAGACAATTCTGGCTATCGAACCGTGTACAGCGTCGATTCAACCAAAAGCATCCGTGGTCTATCCTCGTTACCACAACGAAGAAAGACTGTGAGCACTGAGACTCACCAACACTACAATGTACGTCGTCGGATTATGGACTTTTACAACCGTGTTCAAAATATGTAACCCACTTTAACTCCAAGTGATCTCTAATTTTCCTTCTTTCGCCTTCAGTGTTTCCCGAACCCGTGGACATAACTCACAAAATTTTCCCTCCGCCATCACCCAACGAATCCTGAATTTGTCGCGCCTATCATCCTTTTCCTCCCCACCCGCATGCACAGATGACTGGAACCGCGCCTCCCCGACGATATTGTCACAACAGTGAAACAGTTTTAAACAACGAAAGCTTTTAAATGTTTTATATTGTAACTTCTAATTGTTCCCCAAAATCCTGAATGAAATTTCCTGTGTTGCCCCCCCTTTGGTGCTCATTGCACTTATTGATGTACCTTGAATAAACAAATAAATTTGGCTAGTCGATTTTTTGGAGGAAAACTTTCACCTCATGATTTATGTAAAAGTGTGAGTGTTCAGAGACCCACAATTAGTTGTAAAGGAGATCGTGATACAGTCGTGTATCTTATTCGACGCAAGTGATCCCACGTGTCTCATAAAGACATATATATCATCTCATTCATCAAGAATACGTTTTCGCGACGTGATAACCAAAGGCATTGTATTTAATCAAGATCACAATTCATACTATACATAACTCACAAAAGTGGATCGTTTGAAAACGTACATGACTAACACCGTCAAGAAAAATGTGTCAAAATTATGGAATATATTCATTGAATTTTACACACCGGTCTGGTGGATGTAATTTCTATAAAATTAAAGCAAAAGAAGTAACAACGAGAGTAATACACAGAGTAAAACCAAAGTTCAGAAGTCCGAACGATTCAATTAAAAACCAGCAGCAAATTTTTCAAAAAAGAACGATGCAGTAGTGCTGACAAGTCCCACCAGAGGAAAGTGTCGGCATGTATAATATTAACCTTGTGAATTCCCAAGTTCGGCATGAGTTTTTGCCTTTTGTCCCTAGTCTGTCCGTGGAAACCACCACAAGAAAACCCCGTGGATTTGACATCATGCATTGGCACAACAGTTGACATAAAGACCCGAATCAGGAAAGACGCAATATGAAAATATTACGTTTGGGAAGGGAGACGATGAGACGTCAGATTACTCCAGTTATGTGCATGGCTCAATACTTCCAGCGCCCAGCGCATAAAACCGTACATCGAATGAGCAGAATGTCTTTCACCCATCCATAATGCAACCAGCTTGAAGATAGGAATAATTTTAGATCCTGAAAAAATCGATTGATGTATGAGTATTCAACATGAAACATAATTGTTGTCAGAATCAAATGAAACATCCCACTGATAAAATGACCTTCATACGATTTTCTGATGATCAACTTTTAAACAAAAAAATTAAATGAATTTCAATAAAAAAAACTAAAATTCAATTTATATTCTCTCTAGCATATTTCATACGAATTAATCTGCACATTAAAACCCTAAAGCATGCATTTTCGGCTGTCATCTGAGTCACGTGCAGACCTAATGATAGGTACAATTAGGATAGACCACAATGAATGTCTGTCGATATAACAAAGCAATTTTCACCAGCGAATTTCTAATGTGTGCGGCAAACACCATGTGCGTCACAGAAGGATTGTACGGAGGGCATGAATTATACAACAATTGAAAACAATAAGTTTTTCGTCACAATAAGTTTATGGCAAAACATAACACCCTGATCTACAAATTTGCAAAACGAACTTTTCTCAGTGTCACGCCGTAACTCGGAACTCTGAAATAATCTAAGTTTAAGGTGACATGAAGTCAGCTCTTCTGAAACGTGTGTCTTGTGTTTTCTGAATTTGAAGGTTTCTTTGATCGTGGGCAATTTTTGCCATTGATAAGTTCATGCCTTGAGGCGAAGGAAGATGATCCGCTTAAAATTGTAGGTCGAAGTTTTAAAACTTGAGTTCAGAGAAAGAAAATTTCTTAACATCGCCTTGTTAAGTGAGCGAACATAAATATTTTATGTGCTATATCTAGGGTTGGCACGAAATATTTCGCGAAGTTTATTTTTTTATTTCCTCCGAAGTTTATCGAATTTTATTTTTTTCGAGTGCAATGTCGTTTTTCCTATGTACACTGATGTCATATCGAAGTTCTGCTTATGAAAAGTATACTTGAATTTATCATTTAAGAATTAATTACTACTTTTACGGCTGTGATAAGTAGGTGCTCATCAATGAACTAACTGATCTTCACGAGCAAATCAAATCAAGACAGATGCTTATCCCGGTTACCATGAATACGGTTGCGGAAATAAGTTCACCATTCCTGCAACGTTCGCCATTGTTTCATTCGGCGTTCAAGGAACGAATGATTGCATTAGCAAACAACTCATCATTTGATTATTCCGCTCATCAATGTACAGTACAAATCAGAGGACCGTTACAATTTGAAAGTCAAAAATTTTCGGTAAAGAACTGATTCCTATAGTAATCTGGTCTGAGTCACAATCACAACTCACAATGTGCTTCAAACGTTTGTTATCATATTATGTGTGTACAAGGACGAAAAAAATGAAGCGAGCCAACACAACGGAAAGTGTTGAGATGGTGGACTTCTGCTTCGTTGGCCAGATGGTAGTGGAACCAGAATTGGTGCAGGAAGATGGGGCAACGATGGAGGGGAATCAGGAGGATGACGATGACTTTTAAAGCGCTAATGTATATAAATAAAATTGTCCTCTAGTACCATTTATATTGTTGATTAACATCATTGTCGATAAGCTCAATCTTTGCACCGGCCATATTACCTGAACATATTCTATACAAACTGATATATGCTAATGATAAATGGTGACATAGCGCTCAAAATGCTAACTTCTAAATTTTCTAATTCGGATCAAAATTTACAATGCAAAGGTTGAACTCAAAAAAAATTACCTGTAATCAATATGAAAGCGTTCTTCGGCTAGTCATCATACCAGAATGATTTTTACTTGTTAAAATCACATTCGGAAATTTCCTTTCTTCAAATAATAAAATCATTCTTAGTGTAAACACAGTTTAGTGACGGCAGCCCGTTAAACAAATATATATGTTTTCACTAATTTGGACTCACCGATTTCAAGAAACATTTTTTTGAGAGAGCCTGAAATAACAACTTCAGGGCATTGCCCCAAAGGCAGTCAAAATTTCATGACTGTACGCGAGCAGGAAATGTCACTAAATTCAAGAAAGAAAAGACTTAGAAAATACGCAGCCATGTTTTATGGCCAACTGTATATTCGAAAAATTATGCCCAATATTGACTATTTCTAGTCTACATATCATCTAGAATAACCGGCGAAATAAACTTCAAACATTTCCTGACCATACACTGGGGGAATTCTTTTGTATTCATCTAACAATAATAAACTTCGATAAACTTCCCGAAGTATTTGATTTTTTTACTTCCTCCGAAGCAACAAAATGAACTTCGGAGTTTTGCCAACCCTAGCTATATCTCTGTGGGTTTCAGTCTATAGTTCGTTTTACTTGGTTAATTTTTTAAAACTTCACGAAATTTTATATTTTGCGAATGCTGGATAAGCACTTTGTCGTCAAATTCACGGAGATGATTTATCAATATTATTTTAATTTCTAAAGTTATAAAAATAACATCAAACGTCCTACATGTCGCCGATTAAAACATACCAGTAGCCAGTTTATTAAAGGGCCATTTGGGAGACAAATATTCGTCGATAGAGATGCAATCGTGCCAAGGTCAACGTAGCTATAATTTCCGTCGCTTGAACGGACATCTTTGACGTCGATTAAGCTTTTGCTTCAACTAATTCAAGAGGACTTCCATAATGAGTGGAATTGATGCAAAGACTGGAAACTCTTAATGATCCAAGCAAATGCTACTCATTGAAAGTTTCATTAAAGCGGTGGCTGAATTTTTTCATTTCAATATTCAATTCGAGATCTTTTCCTTGAGAACGTGTCAAAGACCTTGGTGTATCCTTTAGTTACAATTTGTCATAGTTGTTGTCAACAGAGCATTTCGAAAGCTTTGATTTGTAAAAATGGTCACTCAGAATTTCAATGAAGCAAATGTTTTAAGAGTACTGTGTAGCAGCTACGTGCGTTCTCGTCTTGATTATTGTTCACAAGCATGGTCGCCTAACTGTAAATTGATGTGATCAAAAAAGTCGAACGCGTGCAAGAACGCTTTGTAAAATACATTTGCTTCCGACTAGGTCAGATGCATAGCAGTGGCGTGCATGTTGACATTAGAAATAATTTCCGGTTGCCTACGCTTGAAAAGAGGCGTGAGCTATTCGATGTTTTGCTGTTCCCCATAATACGAAATAATAAGATAAACTGCAATCATTTTACCTCCGCTATTCACGATAATGTACCCGTGCGTCGAGCAAGGCACACAGAGCTTTTCATGACCAAACATAATTGTATATAAGGAAACATCCCAAGTGGCCAACACACTTCGTGATATTGACATCTATTATGATGACGTGTCAAGTCAAAAGACTGCATTAGTGGAACGCTGAATATGTATGCCACTTTGCTGGGGTCATGATGGGTTGAACAAACAGCAAGTCTTTTCCACACGCCTGTTTGATTGCTATGTGTGCAATATCATGTTTTTGCATTTCCCTTCATATATGGTGACTGTTATTGGCTCTACTGCTGGTGTCATCTTATTGAATAAATCTAAATCCATGATTTCGTCAGCTCTTTAGTCATCAAAATATCTATAAGCTTTTACAGCTTATACTTTTGTTTTCTTACGTTTTGCTGATCCATCGAAGTCACAACATCGTAACTACAAGGTCAAGAGTGGAGCTGCCAATCATACCCTCGAAACTTATGGCTAACAAACCTCAAGTGAGAGCGCTGTGTTCGAAACCCTAGATCTTCTTCACCATCGCACTGAAAAACGACCCTTACCCAACTGAGCTATCCTGCTACCAGCACGGCCTGTCTTGACATCACGTAGAACACTCATATGCACAGAATTAGATTCATCCGCGCTTCGGTTTCCTAGAAAGGAAAAATTGTATGCAACCTTTAATATCGAAATGGCACAATCACAGAATTAGACAACCTGCTCCTTCTCGAATGGATAATTCGTGTATCGCTTGCTATTTGGAAATGCAAACAATAGGCTGTCCAAGCAGAGGACACCAGGAGCCAGTGAGAGATAGCGTGCGTGCTGTGATATCAATCTTTCGCACACACCAAAACACACATCGAGGGCCCTGGCTTCGATTCAATTTATGCACTATAACAGTGAGCGATGCGGAGGAGAGGATGTGGAAATCATCAAAGTGAACTAATTTTCGCACACCAGCTACTTTTAATAATGATCGGAAGGCCAACATTATGGAGAAAACGTGTGCGCAATGATCTGAATTCTTCGAATCTGAAGGAATCTTGGCAATCGAAGGCACTTTGCTGGAACTCACATTAAATCCGCAAGCGACGCACGACTTTTTATCCTATCTCTGTAAGGTATTAGGAATTCCTTTTTTCCCCCCACTTACTAAGTTCCTCGATGTGCCGGCGGTTTTCCTGTATTTATCACACTTCTAGCAAACCGAAGCAGATAAACAAAATAAAATTTAATTCCCGTGCGCTCATATGCATTGAATTAAACCTTCTATCTCCGTCCATGTGACCGCAACTTCACCCACAGGAAATTTGAAGTAGCCGGCAAGATATAGAAGAAATCCAACGTCAAATGCCCTGAAACCAAAATTGAGCAAAAGTTGAAGAGAGACAAAATTATCGATCACTCTATTGAGCAAACTACTCCATGAATTGTGTCAAGGATGTTGATGTGATCCTTGAATGATTCCAGAGAACTCACAGCGACACGAGTTTACGGATATCCAGGATTTTAGTTCGGACAGGTGGTGTACCTAAGTGAATAATGGGACGTGGGAGATATTCCCCGTTAGATATTGTTTGCATAGATTTATATACATAGATATATTTCAGACTATATAGATATAGACTATATATATTAGACTATATAGATATATTTTGCCAGCATTGACATACGGAGTAGAAACGATGGCAACTAACTGAGCAGCAGCAAAAAGATGTTGCAAGTGGTGTGAAAATAACTGCATAAAGGCGCATCTTGGTGTAAAAGTTGGTGGAGAAAAACGAAGAATGGCGGAGCTGAGGGAGAAGTAGATTTGAAGAAAACGGTGACACTAATAGTGAAAAAGAGACTGAGGTGGGCAGGACATGTAGAAAGGGTAGAGAAACAAGTGGAAGAGATGAATGACAGAATGACAAGAAGAATGGGACGGCCAAGGATTCGCTGGAAGGACTGTATCAAGCGAGACCTGGAAGATGAAGACTCGAGGACTTGGAAGGAGAAGGCGACGGACAGATTCAAATGGCGGCAAATTGTTAAGAGCGCGTCAAAGGGTGTGATGAAGAGGAACTGAAGTGACTACTGACGTGACTATGAATATCATGTTATTTTTAAAATGTGAATGAAAATTCCCCCTATCCTTTTTCACGGAATATGGGGTTTTTGAAATAAAAATAAATTTATTATGTCATTATACACCAGATATATAAACATTGCATGATTCCATAGTATCATGCCGATCAATTAAGACAACTTCAATGACTACGATAAGAACTTCAGCTATTCAACTAAAGCAAAGCTACGGGAATCAGGACTCGAGACTCGTCGGAGTTGCTTGATTTGATCCGAAGTGAGACTCAAAAATTGAATCTCTGAGTTTTAAAGTCAAAAGGGCCGACTTTTCTCATCAGAATTCTTCTGCATTGGGATTATTTCTTTCTTCTTTCGATTCAAGATAATTCAGCATAATATAATATGAAATATGCTGTATATATGAAGGAAGGATGGGGCACATGTGTGTTAATAATACCTATTTTTCCTCCCCTCTGGCATTTTGATTATGATTGCTGTAAGTATTCATTTAAGTATCCATTTCAGTAGTGCTACCTTTTGAGTATTGATTTCTACATTCTGGACACTTAATTTTCTTCTTTCTCTTCCACTGGGATAGTTACTTATTTCTGCATTTCTTCCATTCCCCGATCTTCACAGTATTTAACTATTTTGCGTTTTTCAACCAATTGCTAGAGCGATCTTCATTGCAAGCAAAAAGTTCAGAAACTTCACCAAGCAGGCATCCTTAAATGTTCTGCACTAGAATAATAGCCCTACAGTAGCTGTAGAACTGACAGTTATATATATTTGGGACTCGATTAGAATTTTCTCCTGGAGTGGGACTGAACTCAACTTGAAATGATGCGATCTCTCATAAATAAGTGAATTCTTTTAAGTAACAGGAAATGGAATTCAAGACGTGACAAAAGCTAAATGTTATTTGTTATCTCGAGCTCCAGTTGCCTATGATTGGATAGAAGTCAAAATGAAATGCAGAAAATTATATTTGAATGCCTTCGTGAACAAAAATTGCAATCTTATTTTTCTTTAATTCCACGATTTCCATGACGCTTGAATTTTCAATAACTTTGATGTGATGGCAGGATCGACAAACTGTATTTCCCAAGACAAGTCAAAGACCGACCTGATATTCCCCCAACATACTCTGATTTTGATTCTTTAAGCAAGCTTATCCCTGCATTACTACTACTTCTAGCTTTTCAAAAGTAGTTCCAAATATATAATTAAAAATACAAGGAGATCTGGATTGCTGCAGATCTAAGATCGATCCCCTGTAAAAATATTCAGGACGTTGTGATCGAAACGAGCTGACCGATTGTACCAAGAGTTGCTAAATACATAAGCTTACATGTGCTTAATCGCCCATAATTGGATAAATTATCGATATGAGTAAGTAAGTAAGTAAGTAGGTATATATTCATCGAATTGAAAATCATCGTTATACAGGTACATTGAAGCAAATCAAGGAAAAAAAATTATACAGATCATAGACAATCAGCAATGAGAGCAGTAGTGAATGGAACAAATGAATTCAAAAACCGGGTAGTTGACACTCGTGGCATTATAAATCGTCCAGTTCGTACAGACTGATCGGAATTATGCGAGAAAGAGTATGTTCACAGTTATTTGCTGAAGCTAAAAAAAGACGTCTCGCAGCAGCCTCTCTTCGGAAGACAAGTTCACAAAAAGATCACATGAGCACTGCTCGAACCGAGAGAAACCACAAATGAGCCGATGACAGCGTCGTTGAATTCTTTCAATCTCAAGTTCGAGGGCCTTAGGAAAGTTTGACGAAGACTGGGGAAGCATACTCAAGGATTGAGCGAACAAGTCCGTTATATACTGCGACAAGTTGGTCTGTCGTCAATATAGGTCTCAAAATTCTCAGAGCGTAGAATCGTCGTGAAGCAATCTTACAGATGTAATTGACATGCGAATTCCAAGTCAGCTTGCTGTTCAGAAAACATCCCAAGCAACTTCATTTCATTGACAGAGGTAATTCCATCTAGATGTACATCATTTGTCTCCTGGTTTTTGATGTATGTAATCGACTTGCATTTTGAGGAGTTCACTTTGAGTCCATTAGCAGATGACCACTGGAGAATGTTTAGATGTTCTTCTGTGACGTTTGAGGTTGCTGCTATTCTTGTATAGTGGAACACAAATTGTCGTATCATCAACATACTGAACCGCACATGAATCATGATTGGAGACTTCAGATTACCGACCACAGCACAAAAAATATACGATCCAAGTACGGAGCCCTGTGGAACACCGGACAAAAACCCTCGTAAAGTTGCTTAAGTTGCAGCCAATCCGGGTCGCCTGAAAAACGTTCTTGTAAGTAGCTTTCGATCCACAAAACAAAAGCCATAGGAAATTTACACTCACGAAGTCTCTTAGTGATGAGTTCATGCGATAGTGTATCAAAAGCCTTAGTCAAGTCGTATGTAACTATCTTCACACCTGAAACACGCTCAGATTCAAGAGCTTGAAGGGCATGGTGAATTAGAGTTATGATGGCACACGAAGTTGATCCAGAAGGTCTTGATCCAAATTGAAAATCGCCAAAGCTGCTATAGAAACATTTGCTGACCGAATCAAGAGCGATTCTTTCCAACAACTTAGAAGGCAGCGCAAAAGTGAGATCGGAACAACGCAAACTCTCAATTGCGGGAGGCGAGGTTTTAGGAATGGTGTTATATGGGATATTTTCCATCTCTTAGGAAATCGGCGCTCAAGAACAGACAAGTTAAAAAGATGAGCGATAGGCCCAGCCAGAAAGTCAGAACCACCACTTATACAATATCGTAGGTACTTCATCACTTCCCATAGATTTGTTGGTCTTGATAGGGAGAGAGCATTCTCTTTACCAAAGACACCAGGAATATCAATGTCCCAAGCTAGTTCATCACAACTATTCGCCGCGCAACTGACGCTCATATCATGGAAATCATTAGAAATATAGCATGAGGATAAATTGTTCATTGATGACGTCGACAGCAGTGTTGACAGAATTGAATGACTCGAGGAGTGAAAATATGGGATCATTGACTTAGTCGCCCACAACAAGAATTCACAACTTTCCACAATTGCTTGGAGCTGACCATTGACTTCGACGCCCCATCAGCTTTTAGCCTCACTAATGTGAGTTTTCGTCTTTTCTTTCCCAATGATGATATAAAGGACAGTCTCTTTGGCGGAAAGCATTCCATCTCTGTTGTATACAATGCTTGACCAACGGAGTCATCCAAGGCTTATCGTGCGAAGATATTTCGACAAAGGTCATGGGAATAGTTTGCAATACAATGTTCTGAAAGGATGTTGTGAAAAATATCGCACTTAACGTCTACACTCAAATTTGACAGATAAAAGGCGCCAATTTATTCTTGACAGCTGGCTGACAAAATTGCAAATATGCTGGTACGAAGACAAAAAGGGGCTTGACGATTTTATCATTGCAGTCAAGCTGTGGCATTCGGAACTCTGCAGCTCACGCTGTTGTGATCATAATTTGATATAGGAGCCGGAACCGAAACAGTATAACTGGTTTGATAAGGAAGAGCTGATGAGAAATGGTCAAGGAGAGCAGAATCACGGGTAGCTTCAGTGACGAGATTCATCAAGTCCAAATGAGTCAAAACAGAAGCAATGTTGTATCGATTTTAGAATCACCACAAATTATCAAATCAAACTCAGGAAATCTAGACAGAAAATTATCAGCATTTGAAATAAAGTACTCATCAATAAGTGATCTGCAGTTTATGGCACAATCAGGAGAACATATGAAGCAAGACAAAATGATCTAAACATTTGGTCAACAGCATAACCAAACAATTCGAGAAATCGGGTTGATGTCTTGGGATAAGACGTTCAGCCCACCATTATCGAAGTTTTAGTCCAAACACAGACACCACCACCGCGACGAGCCTTGCGGTCGTTCTCCTGTGGAACGATGAAATAGGAAAGTCAACTAAGGCGTCATTTTAATTATACCACTATGAAGCCAGGTCCTCGGATGCTGCGAATATCTGAACATTTAGAGAGCGCATTGTCGCATGAATTTCGTCTAGCTTATTCAAAGTGGAACCGTATATTCGCTATAAAATATGTGGAAGACGCCTAATAGATTGCTGGCGTGAAAACATGGAATTTCCACATTGATGTTCTGATTACCCGTATGTGAATTTAAAATCAATGAGAAAATTTGTTCTCAATGAATTTCGGGAGATAATTTTACCACGGTACAGAATCACAAACAATCTTCGCCAGCTTCTTCTGCGCTGTATTAGCGGTTGCCGTAGCAGCTGGTATTCACGATATTCTACAGGCGTTCGGTCGGCATTGATGAAGACACTTTTAAAAACGTTTGAGTCACGGAGCATGTTTGGAGTTACCGCAAGACTTGCATCTTAATGTCAGTGGATTTCAACTTTAATTTTCAATAAAGGCATTCCGCCTTTGCCTGGTATAACGAAACACACTGCCTTATTGGCCCTCATCAACACTACCCAGACACTGAAGCAATCTTTTGGGATAACTTCAAATCACCAGCTTTCCTGTCATCTACTGTCCCTTCACGTTGCTAAGCTCAATGCCGCTAATGATGACGTTCTTTCGTCGCTGTAGCCTCATTTCTATTTTCATACTTATTTCAGTCATAATGTGAACCGGTAAACTTCTCTGCCGTTAATTCATCGTCGAGAATTTTACATTTGGACCGAACCTCATCAACTCAGTGGATAAATGCACAATTCTGTTAATAAGAGGGTCAAGCTTCCTACTCAACTTCTCTTCGATTATCTCCCGACATTTCATCAATGACAGAACTATTAGACATTCTGTCTCTCATGCATATCAAGGCTTGTATCAGCTCTTTGTTTTTGTTGGAAGAATTTTTTCTGGAGACCAATTCGTCATTGGAAAGCTCTATAATATCATTCTGTCCTTCGTCATTTGCTGCAGCAAAAGATTCAGCAATAATGTCCAGTAGATTGGTAACGTAATAAGAGGCCGCGTCAGAACCACGTGATCAAAAATCGATATTCGATAGAAAACGGTCGAGGGTTTGTTTTTAAAGAAGACAAGAACAGCTGATTCGAATTGCCTGAACAATACCAGACACCACAGTGCACTCACAACAACCGATGTGATAAATCGAATGCGGCCGATGAACACTGAATAATGGCACGGCACTGTGATTTTTCGATATCTAAGCCAACGAAAAATTCAAGTGGAAATCTTCGATTTTTAGCCACGCTAAAGACACCAGAGAGAATCCCCACGCCGTAGTAACGAACGAGATCCAGAATCACTGCAGTGAACATGATATCTCAAAAAATCCACTTGAAAAAAAAAATATCAGGAATAGTGGCAAAATGGGACCAAAGACGAAAATGAATACCATGAGTTAATAAGGAAGAACACGACAATTCCACCAATACCAACACGCCTGTAAAAGACAGCAGGTCAACAGTGAAAACCGCGGAAAACAATAGACCACAGTGACCAGACAGACACAACCGTTCACCACGATGTTACGATTGAT
>CAJQUW010003901.1:0-114419 GCA_907163375.1 Prostheceraeus crozeri
TGATACATTGACAACAAAGGTCTGTTGTAGTTCATTGAATATCCTTCTCTTAGATATTCAATGAACTACGACAGACCTTTGTTGTCAACCTGCACTGTGACTTAGTCGAATGACATGCTGATATGCTGTCTCGCTACAATATGAACGCTGGTAGCGTTCTGTCAATAATAATAGGACAATATGATGTCGATATCACTTAGAGATGACTTCTGCCTTCACTCGCGTTCTTTTCGACCCGTCGGCGTGGCCTAGTGAAGAAGGTGCGAGCTCGTCTCCACCGCGGACTTCGGTTCGATTCCTTAGTCGGGTGAGTGCGACGGGGAATCAAGGTTGTTAGTGTCTTGTATTGACTTAATAGCTGTCATTCTATTTATGTATTTAATGATACATGTACATAATTTTGTTGTGAATTACAAGATTCATGATACAGAAAACAAGAATTCTATCTCGTTTAACAATATATCTGAAATTCGAACAACAGAGTACAAATTATGCAGTTTTACATTAAGAGCATCTGCAAAACATCTTGCAAAACGAAATGGAATTTTTATTTTCTAAGTCAGATGTGATTCACAACCGAATTCTGATAATCGAAATAGAAATCTTGCTGTTCGGAATAGACTTCCAAATACTGTATGCATCTGAAGAAGATTACTTAATGTACTTAAAGTACTTAAGACATGGTCGCGTATTTTCGAGCTCTTTTCTTTCTTGAATTTAGAGACACTTCCTGTTCGAGTCCAGTCACGAAATCTTAACTGCATTGGGCAATGCCCTGAAGTTGTCATTTCAGGCTTCACTTTTCAAAAGTAATGTTCCTTTGAATTGTTGGGTAAAAAAATGAGTGAAAACGTACATTTTTCAACCGGCTGCCGTCGCTAAACTGTGTTTACACTAAGAATGATTTTGCTATGTGAAGAAAGGAAATTTCGGGTTGTGTCACAACATGTAAAAGTCATTCTGGTGAGATGACTAACCGAAGAACGCTTTTGTATTGATTACAGGTAATTTTTTGAGTTCAACTTTTAGCATTGCAAAATTTGATATAAATTAGAAGATTTTGAAGTTGACATTTTCAGCTCTATGTCAACATTTATCATTATTTGACACCACTAATGCTGTTTTGTTAGACTCAAATTTCTTCCTATGCATCCAATACAAAAAGACACCGCCCGTAAGAAAACGAGATGCATCCGAATGCATTCAAATGAAGTCGAATTCATCAGAATGCATTATCATAGATACATTCGGCGCAAAAATCTAGGCGTGAATACATTCAGGATGCAGTAATTCAGGACTCGATAGTCGATGCAGGAAATTTAATTAATGCATTCAAAACCGCTATCACGAGTTTTAGTGTCATCGAGACGGTTACATGTATTTATGATGCTGAATGCATTCAGCAATGATTGATATGACGAATGTATTCAAGGCATGATCATCACAAGATGAGATTCTCATCTAACAAGGTTGGGCAAAAAGTTGTATTGGGCATACCCAATACAAACTTTGGGCCAAAACGTGGGGTCAAAACCCGAAGCCCAAATTTAAATAAATTAATGAGATCAAGTAAGCAAAGTGCATTCTTCCTATTTTGTGCTGACATAAAGATTCTTCTATAGGCCAAAATTCTTATTGGGCCCATGAGAAGTGTGGTATTAGTGGGAAGCGATTTATTACTGCAATAATTGTAATTAATAGCCTAAGTACATGTATTACGTTATGAAATTTTCTTTTTATTTAACCTACACTGATATACTGACTAATAAAAGATCTTTGATTTAATTGTGATTGAGTTACACATTGGTCATAGCAAAGCAATGGTTTTCATTTTATCATTCAGAAATATATACAAACTTGATAAATATTATAGCTGCGCAGTAAGTGCATGGTTAAACATATTTAGAGTACGAAATCAGAATGAATTAATTTTTGGATAAATGTCGGGTATCGCAGAAAGTCAAGGGTGCGAAGATAACGGCGAAGATATAAAATATACGGAATATACAAAAATTCAATATACATAAATGCAACAAAATACATCTAAGCATGTTTATCTGTGTAGGCAAAATCTGGACGTTACACTGTCTGAAACTCATAAATTCACTAAACTTGCATTGGCATTTCCAAGCGCTACAGCATCCTGTGAACGATCTTTTTCTGTTTTACGAAGAGTAAACTGCTTCACCAGAACAGAACAAAGTGAAGAGCGACTGTCAGCACTTGATGTAATATCCATCGAGAAAAGTTTATTGGTACAAATGAGACAAGAAAGTCATTTCCATACCAGTGTCATCGATGACTTCGTAAAAATGACAATGAGGATGGACTTCATATTTGAGTGATTTAATGATATCAAATACAAGAGATTCATTAGAAAAAAATAGTTTTTCTACAATTTCAATAGGAACCAACATGGAATCAAATAAAAAAGTTCAAAATTATATAAGCAAAATAATAGCACTTTCAATGTCCAATATAACAAATGCTATAGTGTGCAGAGACAATACCCCAATATACCAAATGTATGTAAAATCAAGTTTCGATTCTGCGGACCGCATGCCTATCGATTTGTAGCTCCGCACGCCACTGGCTTACATTAGATACACTATGTATGAACTTTCAATGCGCGGTAATGTCAAGCCCAGAATAAAATAGTTCTAATAATCGCAAGTATTTCATTTTTGAACTATTCTGTGAATCCATTGGAAATTTGATAAAATATCAGAACTTTATGCTGTTATCCTGTAGTTCTCCAAAGAATCAAATCAAAATATTAATTTTTATAACTTGATCTGTATATATACAGCATTAATAGAAAACCCAAGTTTTGTATCACTTACCCAAGGTCGACCCAAAACCCAGGGTGTAACCTTGTATCTAACGGCAACCATGACTGAAGTGTTCATTCAATGCTGTATCAAGATATAGAAATGTGATCTCGTGTTGTTCTTCATGCAGCATTTCTCGAATGAGAAAGCGCGTGCGCATTTCAAAGTGTGAAAATTGATTTACGTGTTGAAGTAATAGAATTTGACTTGTCCATTAGCAGCCTGTGTCACAATTTCAATTCGAATTTTTAACGAATGATGGAAGACTAACCAATGCTTGCATATAGTCAATGAAGAAACCTGATCAGTACCGTGGAACTCGGTTTTGAAAAGTAAGTGGCATGCTTGTTGAAGTATGATGTACTTTACATATGCAGTGTAGCTTGTTAGATATATAATCCTGCTTTATCTGTCAATATTATTGAAACAAGCAATTCAAAATGATAATAATAATAATCTCTTTATTGCTTCACTACAAGAAATCGGTTAACACTTACAAAATTTGATGACATATTTTGAAAGTAAAGAATAACATGCAGGGTACCACAAACAATTAACATTAAAAAAGAGTAATAAAAACAAGAATTTTTTACAATATCTAGTAAAATAGTTTGAAAATCTCATCGTTTTTGAGCGTGGACGATACAAGGTTTTTGGCGGAGCACGAGTACTTACAGTTCTTTCCGCATAGCTAGTGCAAAGCATCGAACGTAGGGGATGTTCAAAATTTGTACCTATAGCAGACATAAGTTTTTCGCATGATTTGTTTACAGAGCACAACCATGAATTGCTTTCCTAATGCTGAATGCCAATAATACAGAAAACAAGTTTTTCAACACGTAAAAAGTCATTTAAAAGATATTTAGGTCCATTGCAAAATCATGGAAATCCGTAAGTCATAACAGATAGGCATAACATGCCACTACAAAAAGATACGTCGGTCCGACGTCGAAAACGAACTCGTTCCGAGGAACAGAATGTCCGCATGGCCGATGGTCGGTACGACGTCGGGAACCGAAGCCTCATTATAAAACAGACACCCTAGGCCTCCTATCTGCTATTTCACAAGTAGGATGTCTATGGAATTACATGAAAACGTCAATTGATCAGGAATTAAGTGTTATATATTTTCCTTTCCCTTTCTGAAGCTTGTTTGAGTAATCAATATCATCACAATCATATCCGCACGTCTTCATGTCTCCAATGTCTTGCTACAATTAACTCAATCAAAAAAGCCATTTTTATCATAATTTCTGCTTAAATTCAAAGAAATGAGGTCAGAATTAGCATGTTAAGGGTCAAAAAAATTTCCCGACCTTTTTCCGACTACCATACCTCGTTCCGACGTCTTTCCGACGAATCTTTTTGTAGTGGGTGTAGGCCTAAATGGCTTGAATGTAGAGTAGGTTGGTTAAGTCAAATCAATATCATATTTGTAATTCATTTCAATTCATTTCAATTCATTTCAATTCATTTTGTAAAGCTCCACAATAGTGTCAATTGAGAATATCTGACCAATTTCTATGTGCTTTTGCAAGGAAGCTAGAATTCATGTCCTTGGAGGATACATTATTTCTGAAACTACATGTAGGTGGTCATGTCAGTCTGGCATGCCAAATGCTGTTGCAGTCGCATGCAGTGGCACTAATTGTTTAAGCTGCTTTAGACTGAAGTTCACCATCCCCGTATATCGGAAAGCATGCTTGCAAAAATTAGATCGATGTCTATTCAAACACAATCTTGCCCTTTAGAAAATCCTGCAGTTGGTAAAAAATTCGTCTGCCTCTTTGCAGAACTCAAAGCGATCTATCAAGATTGCTCTCAAAATTGTAAAGTATAAGAATTTGGCATGTCTTCCGTTCTGTATACAACTGCAGCTTTGATTATCTGAAACTTGATTACTTTTTTAGCCTATGTATGTGTATATGTACCGGTTCATGTGCACTATATAATATTAGTCTTTATGTATACACTCGAGTAACATTGGTGTAAATCTACCAGTCATTTTTCAAAAAGTCATTAATTTTTGAGAGTCAATGATTTTCCCAATTTTGGTGATTTAAAACAAAAATATTGCAAATAGAACAGTTTCTGCATTTCATAGGAGTCTTGTACTCATTTTGTCCGTGATCGCAATGATCCGTAGGCCTACTCAGGATTCATGGCTTACCACGCTAGCTGTCGGAGTGGAAACAGAGGGAGAGGCAATTCAATAACTCCTTCACAAATTTGTAAACTCAGCTTTCCCGAAAAGTTTACGATGCTAGAACATTTAATTATTCAGATTTCAATGACTTGGAGCAACTGCTCAGATAGCAACATTCAAAAACCGAATGCGTTCGATTAAATGTGCCTCCATAATTTTCAACAAATGTAAAATACTGTAGGCTGTATTATTATTATTATTACATTATTACATAAATTCACCAGGTTGCAATAGCTTTAGGTATCAATTAAAAACAAAATTGACAACAGATTACGAAAACAAATATGGCTACTTTTGGTGAGAGGGAATCCCAATACGATTGATGTACTCGATTATTGTTTAATTGGCGAACACTTTCAGCCGGTACATGCAGTCTCTTCAGGCGAAAAATTGCCTGAAGATAGCTGCCTGTAGTGGCTGAAAGGTTTCTCCAATTAAACAAAAATCGAGTGCATCTATCGTTTTGGGATTCCCTCTCACCAAAAGTTACTATGTCTGGCCAACTTTTCTGTGAAAACAGACATGGTTACAACGTTTCAATCAATTTTCGACAAATCTACATTTGCTGATAAAAACAGCGAATTCAAGTTGGATTTATTATCTAAGAATCGTTTATAGAATGACGTTTCATTGTAAAAGTATTGTTGAAGTAGTTAGAAAGAATTAGGCATATTGCTTGTGTGTAGGCAGTGTCCATTATTTTGCTTGTGTGTAGGCAGTGTCCATTATTTGTTATCATATTCAGCGCTGATAAAATTTGCTTTGATTGAATTCTCTTTCCTCAGTAGTCCCTACATTGAATATATAAAAAGTTGGCCTAGATTCAAACTATGGTGGAAACAAAGACACGCTGCATAGATTGCTGATTACACTCTTGAAGAGACTGCTCGGCCAATAAATTCAAAAGTCGCTGAAATTGACAGTGCGAGGAGAATTTACGTTCATGAAATTGATTTCTTTAGATTATCACTTCCAGCAAGGATTTTTCATCATTTAGCCGACCAACAATTGGCGGAATCTTTCAAAACGTTTCACTGTAATCAAAGTATGGTAATTTTGATGGCAAAGATGCATGCACATTATTGCAACACTACACGAACCCTCACGAAAATTCCTCATATCTTTTATGAGATTTTTCTCATATATCTCATAAAATTTCATGAGTTTCTCATAAAATCTCATTAATAAATAAGAGTTGTTTTTTCATACTTCTGAATTTATTTTTCTGACATGCAGTTATTGAGGCTTTCGCAACCGCACCACGTTGCCCGAAAGCATTCCCATACCATCTTCACAATGTTATTCCAGCATTGCTCGTGGCAATTAAAAATACTATTTATCATGATAAGATATTGAACTGTAGTTGTATATATGTCTATTTTGTATATGGACCCCTTCGAAGCTTTTGAGGGGCTGAGAAATCGGCGGTATGAGCGCGGAGAGTCAGTATCAAAAATTCAAAAAATTCAGCAGCAACAACAGTCCGAGTGATTCCGCAATCAAGCATGGCTCTCGCAGCCACCCCTCCGACAAGAACACCACTGACTTCAACAAGCACCTTTAGTCCTTCCGGGAATCCACAGGCGCTGAGGACCTTTTTTGACTGTTTCCCGACGGCAGCTCAGCTCTACATTTGGTGGCGAAATGTCCCAGCTCTCCACATCGGCAGCAGTGGCGTCGCGTGCGCCCAGACCATAGGCCTTCACTCGGCATTGGAATATTATTTCTATACCAGACATTTTTTATGTTACAACATTAATTTTCATAAAAGTTGAATTTTCAATAACAATTTCCCGAACATCTTTTATGGTCAAGTGAATGTGTACATGAGGAGTGATTGCTCATATCTCTTAACCGCCTTACTCAAGGAACTATATCCCTCTCTGTCAAGACCACATTTTCTCGAGAAAAAAGGAAGCAAGGTCAACAGTTTCTTGCGTTTCTCATGGCCGGTCAGCCGCTCACATGTTTGAAATTTTGATGCATTAAAATGTATTGTGTAGTATTTCTTTCTCAGTGAGTACTTTCATTTTATATCAGGTGTTGGCCTACCTTGCTTGAAGACTGTCATCTTTTCAGTATATTCCCTTCTGACGAAAGGCGTGATTATGATCTCATCTGCAGTACTAAACATAGTGTCACATCAATCACGTAAAAACAAATTATGGAATTCTACCGAATCTGGGTGCTCGAGTCAGATGCATTACTCTGCATTCATTGGAGAACGCTCATCATCTGATCGCAGTCTTGACTGAACATCAGCCATCTGTTACTGTTGACGTAGTGGCCTCTCTGACATAAAGCGAATCCAGGAATAATTGGGTTGCGCTTCCCTTATTATATTTAGATACCGCGCCTCGATCAGGAATAGCATAGAATTTCATTGCAAAAATTGGAGAAGGCAAAGCATCATGTCTATCGGGAAAGCCAATATTGGCGCGGGCGCGTGCGCTTGCTGCCTCACACACACAACTCTCTTTCGCTCTGTCTGAACATCAATGCTCCGTCTGAACACACGACCAGCTTGTGTGTTTAATTGTTCGAAGAAAACAGCTGTGATTCGAGCACGCGATGCAAAACTGTTCACTCTGAGGTTGAGCGTCTGATTTTGAGACGGAAAGCTGTGCACAGCTATCACGAGAATTTAATCGAATTTAAATGAATAATGACACTTTTCATTTTTGTAATTGTTGGAAAATTATTTTTTGAGGATGCGCCGAAGGCCTCGCAGGTACGGAGAAGACGCCACTGATCGGCAGCATATTACGTCCGCTAAACCTGATGGGCATAATCGTACAATGTTCCCTACACCTTTGCAGCGACGACAGCCCACACCCTCGTTCCGAGACCAACACCTCTCAGTAGTGTTATGTTTTGCATCAAGAACAAGACGTGCGTGCTGCTCGCAGTGTAGCAAAATGTATTCTGCCAGTCTGTCTCAGGAGAGACTCCTAGGATCCTGGGAAGTTGGCGTGCGCGCCAACTCACGGACCAATACGGCTACAGTGAGGCTGTACGCTGCACTCACTGGCCATAAGTGCAGTAGCTACATGTCATAACATCTCCCTTCTTAAAAAGCATTCAAACACATCAAACAGAAGGGATAGAATCGTAAAGTTAACATATGAGGTCACCGATACTGTAGTCTGTCTGGAGGAAACCGGACACGTGCTGACCGACGAACACTAGGGTCATCGAGAAAAGGAGAATCATCACTGCAGTCCGTCGAGGGATCACTTTCACTGGATAGCTGCGGGGCAGATCTGTCAGATTTCACTGACGGGCGTAAGTGGCAGCGGTTCCTTCTGATAATGCCATTATCAGTCTTGATGATGTATGAACGAGGCTGCGAAGCGGTGTTGAGAACTGTGCCGGGCTTCCACGTATTGGAGCTGTTATCACGAACGTAGACAGATTGATCGTTTGTTAACGGCGGCAATTCCCTTGAGTGTCTGTCATGTACAAGGCTGTTCCTTTCCTTGATTCCAATTAGGGCGTCGCGGACTTGCGAATCTCCAGGTGCGGGGCGGGAAGGCAATGTAGTGCGATATCGGCGTCCATTGAGAAGCTCAGCAGGTGATGCGAGATTGTTCGCGAGAGGGGTGGCGCGATAAAGCAGCATGGCCAGATGAGGATCGTTACCTGTTTCGCGGCATTTTGTGAAGATTTGCTTAACTGTGCACACAAGGCGCTCAATGAAGCCGTTTGACCTTGGGTAATGTGGAGATGATGTCACGTGTTGAAAACCGTAGGAATGAGAAAATGTCTGAAATTCTGCTGAGGCAAACTGTGGGCCGTTGTCCGTTATGAGTTTCGAAGGCAAGCCATGCTCGTCGAATATGGCTTTGAGTAAGGTAATGACGACCCCTGAGGACAGTGTAGGAAGCTTCCGAATGATGGGAAAGCGAGAATACGTATCACCGATTAACAACAAAGGTCTGTCGTAGTTTTATTGAATATCGAAAGAGAATGACAGCTACAGTCCGTTTCATAAAAAGTGGATCATCCTAAAATTTGACTAAATAAAACATAAGTATGATACAGAAAGCATTTTTCATGTTATTTCATGTCGCTAATATATTTAAATGTCCTTATATAATCTGATAAGCTGTGATACACTAACGGTTCTTAAGAAGCTAATATTTTGTGGCCCTACCCTTATTGTCAATGACATTACCAATTCGTCTAGGCATTGATTCGATGATATTGTTGATTTTTGACTGATCTAACTTTCTCCACTCTCTTTTTAACAGTGACGTAAGTTGTGATACGCCATCTGTAGGTAGCAGTGAACGACGAACGTTACGTTTTAGAATACTCCATACATTTTCTATGGGATTCAGATCAGGAGAACGAGCTGGCCAAGATAATGTCCTAAGCCCTAATTGAGACTTGCATAAGTTGACTCTGCTACTCCTGTGACACGTAGCATTATCATCCATAAATAACCAAGTCGATGGATCACCAAGTTGATCTGTCATTTGACCAATGTTCATTCGTAAAACATTCACATAGCGTTCAGAATTCATGGTTCCTTACTGTATGTGAAGTTCAGAGCGGCCATTGGTCCAAATGCCAGCCAAAATCAGTAGAGTCGCACCACTTTGTACCCGGGGACGATGTAAATGTCTCGGAATTTCCTATCAGATTTTATCCATAATCTCAATCGACCATCGCTATCCTTCAGACGGACTGATGCCACATCAGACCAGACAACCCGATCCCATTGATTTCGCCAGTGACAATGACTCATTGCCCATCTGAGACGTCTTTTTGTATGCTGATCTGATAATTCGATCTGAGAGGGCCTCTTACAGCTCTTGAAATTCAACTCAATAAGTCTTCTACGAATAGTGGACTTAGAAATAGACGAGTCTAGTGCAGCCATCTCAGTTAACGAGAGACTTGGATCAACTTTAACAAATCTCAAAATTAGGCGGTCTCTACGTTTGGATGTTTTGCGTGGACGGCCAGAGCCCTCTTTACGACAGAGTCGAAAATCATCATTATGCCATCGATGCACATTTGTGTAAGGGACATTTAGTCGCTTGCTTGTAGCTCGCAAAGAAAAGCCTAGTTCTAGCAAGGCTGACACTTTGCCTTTTGTGAATGCGATCTCGTTATTGTTCATTTGTGCTTTGTATTGTTTTCAACCGGTAAGAGATAGATTTCTAGCTGAAAGCAATCAGGAGTGCTGCCAACACCACCGCAACGAAGTCAGGAAGCTATGGAACATGAAGTCCAGTTAATCACATGTAGCAGTTACATTATTGTTGATGAATAATGGTGCTATACTGGCTCTGATTGACCGATTTTCTTTATTTTTGTTTTGCTTGATAGCTTTTGGCTTGTAGAACAACATATTACATAACAAAGGAAACAAATGTAATTTTATAAGAGTGAGGTATGATTTTGTGTAACATTGCTAAATGAAGATCAAATTATCTACTACTTTTTTATCTATAACAGGAAAACAACTCAATATTCATGCTTGAAATTTCCAACAATGATATTAGTAAGCACAACTGACATATCTTCCAAATTTCAGAGAAATTCGTTCAAGTTTGGCGGAGTTAGACAAAGTTGAAGTTAAGGCGCTGTTTAAGGGTGATCCATTTTTTATGAAACAATCTGTATTAAGTCAATAAATGACACCAACACCTAGGTCAGGCGAGTGCGGTCGGGGAATCAAGGGTGTTGGTGTCATTTATTGACTTAATAGCTGTCATTCTCTTTCGATATTCAGTATCACCGATTAGTAAAAATGTTTTGTTTTCCCAATGAAATAAGTCCGCAGCGATAGTGTGCCACGCACAGGGGGCAACGTCATGAGGCATAAGAGGCTCGCGTTGTTGTGCTGGCTGGTGTCTCTGGCAGCTTTCACAGCCTGCAGCCATTGTTTCAATGTCATTGCTTATTCCAACCCAGAATACGGATCGAGAGTATCGCATTTCAGTCTGTGTCAATGCCTTACTCGCGTAGGCAATAGGGCCATTGTCCTGGAGAAGAGCAGCACCAAGGCCAACTCCCGATGCGTCGACTTGAAGTATCAGCTGCTTTTGAGGGTCATAGTATCGTAGTGCTGTGGTCTTGGATATATCTTCTTTCGTACTTTCAAACGCCTGTTGAAACTCGGGACCCCAGGCAAATTCGTTGTCGCGTTTTAACATCTCACGCAGTGGTGCTGTCAGTGTTGCGAGACGAGGGGAGAAGCGGTTGAGGTAGTTGACCATGCCGAGGAAGGATTGTAGCTCTTTCAAGTCATTTGGCGGGTCCATGCTCTTAATGGCGTTGACCTTGCCGGGGTCAGGACGAATACCGTTGGCACCAATCAAGTGACCGAAGAAAGGAATTTCCCTGGCGCGGACGATCAGCTTCTCTTCATTGAATCGTGGGCCTTTGTTGCGGGCTCGGTTGAGGACGGATCGGAGGGCAGCATCATGGTCCCGGCCATCTTCCTCAAATCCGACGATGACGAGGTCATCAGCGATTCCAAACACGTTCGGGATGTCGCCGAAAGTCTGGTCGATCGCACGCTGGATCTCATCTTGAGCACACGAAATTCCCATAGGAAGGCGGTTGAAACGGTAGCGGCCGAATGAAGTATTGAAGGTCGTCAGATCGGCACTAGCCTCGTCCAGCTTCAGATTCCAGTATCCAGATCGTGCATCCAGAATACTGAACCACTTAGCACCATGTAGTCGATCGAGGACGTCTTCGAGTTTTGGAGTGACGTAGTAGGGTCGTTTGATTGCGCGGTTGAGGTCTCGTGGATCAAGACAAAGGCGTAGAGTGCCATTCCGTTTGGAGACACAGACAAATGAGTTGACCCAGTCGGTTGGATGAGTCACTGGGGACAAGATACCTTGTTCGGTCAAGGAGTCTAGTTCGCGCTTGAACTCTTCCTTTAGTGATATCGGTATCCGACGCGGAGGATGAATCACAGGAGGAATTGAGGAGTCCACCACAATTCTTACTGTCTCTTTGAAGCACCCTATTCCTTTGAAGACATCGTTGTACTCGGCAAGAATCTGGCGGCGAGCTTCTGCATATCCATGACCTGGAGAATCGTCCAATGCGATGCGCGAAATCTGTGACGTTCTCAGTTCGACATCGAGGTGGAAAGATATAAGTCCAAGTTTGCGACAGGTGGGTAAACCAAGTAGTATCTCACCAGCTGTGTCAGCCACGAAGAAAGATGCAATGGAATGCTTGTCGGCGTGACGGAGGTTTGAATGAACATACCCCAAGATGGCGGACAGGCGTACCTCCGTATGCGACGATGCGAGTCTGAGAAGGCATTAACTCAGCAGATGAGTTGAATGGTTCGAAGAATCGCTTCGGAATGACATTGCCTTCTGCTCCGGTGTTGAGCTTGCAAGCTAGAGTCATTGTCACATCTCCAGACTGAAATTCAAGGTCGACAAACGCTTGCCGTACGTCATTTAATGAGGTGCTGTGTATATGAAGCGTGTCAAAGTAGATTTCACTGCTATTCTCCTGAACTTCGCTTATTGTAGACGTAGTCGGAGTCTTCTGACGTCGCGATGAGCGGCAGCATCGTTGCCAATGTCCCAGCCTACCACAGCCAGTACAGGTTTGGCCGAAGGCAGGACAATTTCCACGCTCATGTTGTCGACCACAGTTGCCACATTTCTGAGCTGTATTGGTAACTGTAGGTTTCACAAAGTTGTTGTGAGGCTTACTAACAGTCTTGACGCGATCGATGCGCTCTTCATACTGATCTCGAGGATCGGCACCACGAATAATCTCTACCTGCTGTCGTGTAGCTTCTTCTGTTCGCGCGACATGTAGAGCATCTTCGATGGTGAGCTTTCTCCCTTCCTTGAGAAGTGTGGACTGCACGGATTTAAGGTGTAGTCCGAAAATAAAAATGTCGACCAGTATGGTTGCTCGCTCATCAGCGTCGTAATCACATTGAGCGATAAGTTCGCGTAGTCGTTTGACGTAGGAGTCAACAGATTCGCTAGACTGCTGTAGAGACCCGAGTAGTCGAAATCTTGACACACGGAAGTTGCTTCGTGGCTTGGCATAGGATGAGAAGCGAGTTATGTAAGGTTCGAGTTTGACCTTATCGCCTGCAGGAATATCGAAAGTATCGGCTATGTCTTGTCCTGTCGATCCAGACCAGAGGAGGAGGTAATTGACTTTGATGGCTTCTGGCACTTTAAGCAGAGGACCATAGAAGTGCAGATTACAGGCGCGGAGGAACTTTCGCATAGCAGTGTCAAGGTCGGATGATGACCAGTCAATGGTCGGCGGAGGGAGCGACGACGATGAGGCCATGACGAACGTGGAGAGAATGAGGCGGTGAGGTTACGAAAACTCTGACACCATGTTATGTTTTGCATCAAGAACAAGACGTGCGTGCTGCTCGCAGTGTAGCAAAATGTATTCTGCCAGTCTGTCTCAGGAGAGACTCCTAGGATCCTGGGAAGTTGGCGTGCGCGCCAACTCACGGACCAATACGGCTACAGTGAGGCTGTACGCTGCACTCACTGGCCATAAGTACAGTAGCTACATGTCATAACAAGTAGTGGCCCGGTTCGTCTACATTTCGCACAACGAGGAACCTCCCCACCGCCTCCAACACGCATCGGCATCATCACCACTTCGGACCCTGATGCTCTAGCGACCACCTCTGACTTTCCGACCTGCATTGACATCGCCACAAACCCGTCAGATCCAGACAGGAATATATTTGTCTTCTCTACCAACTCCGCTTTGGACACGACACCAACCCGCACCCTGAATCCGTAACTGACAGACTGTTTCCCTTGGAAGGCCGGAGACGAAAGTGTATAACACGAAACTATCCGAATTGACGTCGCAAAGCGATCGATGCCAGGCGTTTGGTATTCGCCAAATAGCACTCTGCTGACTCCCCGCGCTCATACCGCCGATTTCTCAACTTCTCAAAAGCTTCGAAGGGGTTCATTCCGAAAGTGGTTCGTAGCGCCTTCTCCAACAAGTCTGCGTCGCCCGCAACCGTAACGGACATTTAAGCTGTATCACCGATAGAACAAATAATTATCAAAAGTTTCTGATTATGCTAGAATGATTATTGATTATGAGAAGAGCGAGTTGATGCAACATCTAAAACGTCAAATGATGTATAGGACCTATGCTTCAAAAGCTCAAAAATTGTCCTTATTAAACAGGTTCACTAAAGTGATGTAATCCAATTAATGTGCTCACACTGCATATACGTATGGTATAATGGACATTAGTTAATTTCATCACAAAGTCATTTGAGTTTGCCAGAAATCGAAGGCGCTTCTCATTGAACCACGAACGGTATAGTTTTGTGGTTGTAGCGGAGAGCAAGCCTTCATCTTGCAATTCTGTTCATTCATGACAAAATGATTAACTTTAACAAGTTCCACACAAAGTATTACTAAAGATATCAATTATTGCCTATAATCTAATCCAATTTAGTTTCCCATCAAAAATGTGTAAGTTTGTTTATACATTATAATTCCAAGACGATGTGACAATTAGGGGCCTACCCACTTTGTTGCACTTGATTTATGAGATTTTATGTATTGACAGAAATGGATTCAAGCTATATTAGACATAAGCCTACCCTCAAGAAAAAATCCATAATGCGGATTCATAAGATTTTTATGAGAGCTCATGAGATTATGATGAGTCTCATGATATTCTCACAATAAAAAATATTTGACTTATAATGCTCTTGATGAGAACATTTGTGAGGATAATATCTCATAATGCGGATTCATAATATTTTTATGAGAGCTCATGAGATTATGATGAGTCTCATGATATTCTCACAATAAAAAATATTTGACTTATTGATGAGAACATTTGTGAGGATAATATCTCATGATGCATTCATGGGAAACTTATGAACATTTATGAGGTTTTTGTGAAAATAAGTTTATAAGTAGCAAGTTATGCATGCTACCGAGAAAGGAAAGTGTCATAAGAAAGCTTATTCAATCGATAAAAATCCTCAAGTTTGGTCTACAAAGGATAAAAGGCAAAAATAAAGAAGATATCAGGGCGATCGATGCCAGGCGTTTGGTATTCGCCAAATAGCACTCTGCTGACTCCCCGCGCTCATACCGCCGATTTCTCAACTTCTCAAAAGCTTCGAAGGGGTTCATTCCGAAAGTGGTTCGTAGCGCCTTCTCCAACAAGTCTGCGTCGCCCGCAATCGTAGCGGACATTTGATCGTAGCACTCATAAGCCACACCCTCCAAAAACAACGGAGTCACTACTGACAGATCCTCCTTTACAGCTTGCAACTTGCACAACCTCTTTAACTTCTCCAATCACATAACCATGTCCTGACTTCCGTCAAACTTATCTACCAACTTGATGAGAATCTTCATGCTTTTCGTGATAGTTTGTAAGGATATATAAACTAGCGAGAAGTGACCCCAACACCAAAAAGTACTCACGTATCGTGTACCTAGAAATCGCCAGTTTTGTAAGATGTGATCAATTTGCATCGTGAACGTAGAAACCACCAACCACAGAAGAATACCAAGTGCGGCGATAAAAAACTACCATCGGAACCAATAAAGAACCACAACACTACACTAGAAAGAAAATAAACGACCATGAACGGAAACCAGAAAAGCACAAGAACACAGAAAGCTCAATTCAGACACAGGCGTAAACCACCACTTAAATTCTTGTGATAACCGTTAAGACAACTGGTCGGAAACAAAATGCACAATCTTTACTTTCTACAAGTCGCGACTTAACACTTGATCGAAACCTACTAACTCAAAAATACCTCCAGCAAAACAAACCAACTTGCAGAATGAAATACCTCACTTAAAAAATTAAACCATACAGAACATTCGATCATTCACTCATGCAATGCCCGTTATTATGCAGAGCCATAGATTTCCAGCTGAAGAGTGATTCTAGGGAAGTTTTCCATCCAGATACTAACATTAAGAAGTATATGCGAAGTGTAATCAATCTTTGATATTTCGGTTTGCTTGATCATGGATATGCTAACTAACGTTCTATGATCACGATTGATTGATGGAAATTGGATATCAATATGTCCTATATCTTGAACTTCACCATCGGAAATATACAGGATTGGAACTTATACCTATTTGTATCAAAGAGTGCTAAATATTCAAACTTCAAACTTTACAGACAAAAACTTATGTTATTTTACATTTGCATGCGAAAAGTCAGCTGCATCGAATGGAAATTGATGAAGTTATAAGCGTCTATAGTTTCGTCACTTTTTTTGTGACACCTGGTGTATCATGGACTTGTAATCTAGCATGTTATATATATCTAGGAGTCCATGCTATCCGTGATATTGGGATCACCAGGGAACCTAGATATACTTAAGCAGCGTCGCCATCTACTGTAGGAGTCTCTGGAATGTCCATGGATAACTCTTTGTGTGATTCTGATTGAATTTTGACAGATATTTCATCCAAATTTCAATTTCCATCTCTCTGTCAAATAAACGAATATCTGCAAGGGAGAATATAATAGGAAGATGATGACAACAAGGTGAGAAGTTTAATGCAAAAATTTACTGCTTTTTGTGGATTTTATTTATGCTGCAACTCGCGACCAGCTTTAAAAGTCAGCCGAGTAGTCTATAAACGAATATTTGCTGAGGTTTCTAGCGATCTATAAAGTTGTTGAGATGATTCTCAAGCAAATTGTTCGAGTATTACTGCTCATTCTTCGGTAATAATAATGAATGGTGAATTCTGTCTCCGACCGTTACTCCATACACGCCAGCAAGTACCTCCTCAAGAAGCAGTTCATTCTATTGCGTAAACTGCAGGAAGTCTGCATTGACAATATATAGTTACGAGTGTATTCGTAATAGAAGTGTATGAATTTATATCAATTTGGAAAATCTCCTGACATTCTCTAAATCATCAATGTCAATATTTAAATTATTTCACAGTATTTTTTCATAATCTCTAATTACGTACGCATCTTTTCAGCGAAAATTCTGGTAGGCCTACATTGACAAACACTCAAGCAATTAAAATGATCATTAATTGGAAGAATCATTAAATTTTTTTAAGGAACTTAAAATGTGCTAAATAAGTTTCCTCCACTTTTATTCTGAGAAGTTCCGGAAACATTTGTAGCCTACTAGGACTAATGGATTATTTTTTTCTCGGGTTGGCCAACTGGGTAGTTTAAATCAATTGCAATGGAATTTGATTTGACTATAATTAGCACTCATGAGGCTCAAGAACATATTTGCCTTCGTCACTTAGTAAGCATGAGCAGCAACATCGCTAAGGAAATCAGTAGATGTATACAAGCATGGCAAGCATTTAATCGTGCAAAAGATATATTCAAGAGTGACATGCCACTGTGCCTGAAGAGACATACCTTCAATCAGTGCATTCTCCCTGTGTTGACATACGGATGCTAAGTGTGGAGGACAACGAAGGAACATAGAAAGAAACTTCAAGTAACCCAAAGAGCCATGGAAAGAGCAATGTTGAAGTTTACAAGACGAGGTAAAAAGAAGAACACATGGATTAAACAGCAAACAGGAGTAAGTGACGTCCTGGAGACTGCAGCAAAACTGAAATGGAGCTTGGCTGGACATGTGGCAAGAAGACAAGATGGGCGTTGGACAAAGTCGGTAACGGAATGGTTTCCGAGAGACGGCAAAGGAAGAAGAGGAGGACAGAGAACGCGTTGTGAAGAAAGTCTAACTAAAGTGGCAGGAAAAACATGGATGTGCGAGGCACAAGACCGACGAGGTTGGGGACATCGTGTAGAGGCCTTCATCCAGCAGTGGACTGAAAACGGCTGAGGAAGCACTCATGATCATACGCTGACTGCAAATGATTCAGTTTCGAAATGGTCACTGAAATCTTGCATTATTCTCAACCGATTTCATTTAGCTGAAACTGCAAATAATTTCATTTCATAATGGACTAGCAGTGAGGGCATGTCGGAGGTTCAACACAATAAATGATAAGCTCGTGACAACAGAGTCGTGAATGTTTCATAGCTTAGTAGTTAACACCAAAAAGCGGCTATTCCTAAGGGCAATGGTTCGATTTCGTCGACTTCAAATTTCAATGTTTAGTTTATTTATTTGGTCTTCATCATATTTGTACACTTATCCTTTAATAGTGACGATCGCCAAAGATTGCGGAGAGCCAGGTCATTCAGGAGCATAACCCATTTAAGGCCGCCTATGTAAATATCGGCAAATTTTCTATAAAAACGGTGGTAAGTATTTCAGAATGTTATAATTAAGAATAATATATGATGACCAGTTCATTACAATAACCCTATCTTAGAAATTAAAGCCGTAACGATTTCGTTACGATGGCGTCATATGATGTCAAAATTTACAAAAGCATGTTTTTTTCAAATGAAGCTTATGAATTGCTCCAAGCAATTCCTGCCGAAGTAATGAGTCATAGCTTCAGCATGAAAGCTCTCCATCATATTTCAGAGGTATTTGTCAAAACTGTGAATTAGCAAATTTAATCAAAGGCCTGCTTTATGCTACTTGTCCTTGCTGTTTGCTGTGAAGTCGTTATCGTTGAAATGAGAACAAGTTTTTATATTTCGAAATTCATGTCGAGAAATTGATTCTGTTTCTGCATCGACTCCAAATTCATGGTAGAGTTGGAGACGCATCGGTCATTCGCAATGTCCACATAAATATTGAACATCAAGAAATGAACGCATTTGAGATTGTTTAGTATCATGTAGGCCTAAACAATTCTTTTGTCCCGAGTAGTTACTGGTTTCTGCCACTGAGGTCGATAAGACCATCAGCATGCGTATCAAGCATCTCATAAAGATTCTTGCCTTGAAATGCATCCAGAGAATGTTTGTCCTATCTGCGAATATGGAAATTACCGATATTTGTCATTATGTAGACTGCTTTTTCTGTTTACTGAAATGATCATTCAAATCATCTTTCGTTGCAATCTCACACTGCCTTACGATGTCACTAACCTCTGAGATATCGTTTGAGAGACTTACCTCTGACCCCTAGACTTACCCATAGACACGTAAACTCATCATCGTCTCAAAACTCTGCTGAAGCATTAACTCATGGAGGTTTTGTAGCAACATTCATATACCGTGATCGTCGGCATTAGGCCTATTGCATATTTCAGTAACTTATTTACCCATAGTTAGCAACAGCTTGGTTATTGTCATCAGATAGCTACACAGGTTGATGTAATGAAGCTAATAAGCCTTTATAGATATTTTAAACCAGTTTGGGCCATCTCGAGCCTCTGGCGTGCCCTTGTAGGGAGAGACGCATCGTCTACAGCCAAAGAAGTTTTGGATTGAAATTGCTCGAGTCGGAGGACATCTTTGTATTCTATGCCCAGGCGAACTGGCACCCTGCAATGTTTATGATTAAGCTATAAGAGAAAAAGCTTGAGATTTGATCTCTTTTTGACTTGCTTCTGTACATGAGCTAACAAGTCTAATGTTGAGGAAATTACTACGGCAATTGACTTCGGTTGGTTTTGTGACGGGAAAGCCATAGACTATAAATAGCAACAAGCATTACAGACTCATAGAATACACTAAGAATGCAATATTCCTATGAAATTGTTCGTTTTCAGTATTCAACAAATATTAGTTTTAAAGAAAATTGATAGTATTCACCACCATTTGCTTCATTTATATTGTTGCTGTATTTAACATTTGTATATCATATTACGCCAGAGTAACTAAAACGTTACGGTTCAAAAAAATTACGTGCCATCTCATGAATGAATATCCGAGCAAGTATTGATTGCTATTTTCGGTATTTGATGGATAATGAGATCACGCAAATGACATTGACAGTAAATTACATGTGGACGTTCATACACTGACCCTTTCAGTATATTAGCAGATTTTAGGCCCATTTTTTGTCTAATTTCGTGATAAAATATAAGCACTAAAAAGTGATAAATTTTGAATTGGCGATTGTTTACCTGAAAATGTGTGATGAATAATGTATGGTAATCAAAATATTGTATCATATGTCGCAAACTGGAGAAGACAGCAGATTCCGAAAAATGCTGTAACGAAAACGTTACACTGGCGCTAAATGGGTTAATGAAAAGATATCTTCAAACTTGAACTATTTGAGCTCTAACCCAAAGCAATCGTATAAGCTCCGTGTTAACCTACGAGACTATGTCACTGTGGCTCGAAATGGGCCAATTGGTTTGTAGTACGCGTATAGTTGAAATGAGTTTTACCGGTCATTATTACCATTGTATAAAGTACTATTTCCGGTAATAATTACCATTAATATTTCTCATTATGTAACTTTACCAGTAATTGCTGTTTTGGGTAATTATTACCGATAATAATTGGCGAAATATGACTGGTAATAATTACCCTTCACAGCGGAGGTGTACTGCGCAACAGTCTTCTCTGCGTTTCTTTATCCGAGCATTGTGCTTTGCTATCTATTCGTCTCGCTCTTACTCTATGGTGTTGGTGAGACGACTTTTTTCTTTTGAGACGATCTCAAAAATATTTCACAGTAGAATTGGTGGGACTGAAGGAATAATGCATGCTAAGTCTCACTATTTTTTAGGCTATTGTTGAGTAAGTAGGGCACTTTGAAGTTATTTCAATGACATATTCTGCAGTTCAATTGCGTATTTCGTGAAATTAGTTAGAAGCACTGAAGCACCGTGCTTCTTGATCATAGGCCTTCACTATACTATGGATTCTTATGACGCTGATCTTAATTACATTGAATTTTGGAGCTTGGAAGTATGTACGTAAGCATAATTGTAGTGAAAAGAAAGTACATGTGATAAGCAAGAGCAGAGACTTCTGGATGACGGCCTGCGCGTATTACCATGATATGTGGATTGACTCATTTGAAGTCCAATGTGACACCTTTTTCTTAACAGTCTCATTGCGAGCTTGCGATCCTGAGATAATTGCGGTATCCGTCGATTCGGCCCTGTTTTCCAAACATTTTAAACGTCAAATGCCAATGAAAATGTGATGCTTATTGCTCATGATGATCAGTGCGACTGATGAGATCTTAGTCTACGCACTAAATGCCATTTTCAATGAAAATTTCAGGGTCGCCCAATGTCAATTATATTTGGGCGATATGTGCTGACAATGATGACAAGATGCCTTAAATATGATAAGCAATGGAACAGAATGTGGCATTAAGTAAGAAATTTGGGATCTAATGTTTGCGTTTGATGCTGGGTGCACGAGTTTTTATCAGACGGGGTTCTGTTAATCTACAATATGTTGCGTTTTGACTTTTATCGAATATCTCGATGTGTCAAGATTTGAGATAGAGATATTATTCTTATTCATCAAGTCTGTTTTGTGTTCGTTGTATACTTTTTTCAAGGAAAGGCGATTCGTCTGACCAATATATATAATTTTTACCTCTATTAGAGGTGAACCTGTAAACACTAAACGTTCAGAGCACGCGATTTTTAGTGGTGAGAGCGAGCAAAGCTGGAATGAGGAGTATTTTTCTTTTCTAAGTTCCTTGTAGTCAGAATGGATTTTAGGGTAGGACCAGGTTTGCTTATGAGTTTAATTGGGAGATCGCACTGCTTTATTAGTCTGCTTAATTTTCGGTCACATACATCACTGACGAAGTTAAGTTTCCGAGGGACTAAGTTTTCGAGTGTCGGTCTTCTTCTATTTTTGCATTTTTCTTAATGTCACAGCTGTTGAAGCCATTCTGTTCAAAACGCTGATTAAGTTTCGGCAAAGCTCTATATTCTTTATTTTGATCGAAGCATTTGGTAGCTACTACATTTTCTCTATTTTTTATATAGTTAGTTTCCACGTTATGCGGTACCCAACAGTGTTTATTTAAGGAGATGCCGGGATGCATGTCTTCCACGCAACATTCATATTCTATTCTGCTGTTATTAATTTCAATACTTACATCTATAAAGTTCAAAGTATTTTCTTTAGGGACTTTAGCAGTGAACTCCATGTTTTTAAAGATAATAGCCGAAGAGATTCCACTTTACTATATTCTTTATTAAGTTACCAAACATGTTACAGTCATCAAACATGACCATCTTCAGTGGCAAATTAACAGTAAACTTGTGAACATAGTCTCAAATTTTAAACTTATATTACAGCTGTATATGTACAGTACTTAATAGAAATATTGGATAACCTTGCTTTCTAACAACCACAAAGATCACAATTAAAAAGAAAAATGATAGCTAAATAGCCATGAGAATGAATGCAGATGATAAGCATTAGAAAATATGTAAATATTCTGATGTCGAGTGATTGCTCATTGATGGTCCAGTGTATTCCTTGATTATCAGTGTCTCTGCTGTTTTTGAGTAATTTGTTTTCATCATCATCTTGAAATTTCGGGTTGCTAAAAGATGCAAGTGCATGGATATTTCAATTGGAGGATTGCCGTTTATGCGTTCATTGATCCGTTTCTGCAAATTTCTCCGGAAATGGGAAAAAGATGAAAACAATTTTTATGAGTAACTGTTATGCTTATCGCGTATTTTAGAAAGATTTTGAACAAGTTGATGTGAAAATGCTGATCCACAGAACAACTTGAAAAATGACTCAGATGAAGAACAATAAGACGAACGACAGTGAGCGCAAAAAAGGCAATCCTCCATCAGAAATATCCATGCACATAAGAGGGGTGATTAAAATTTCTAGTAAAATTTTCTAAATGTGTCTGTCTCTATCTCGGGTCACGAACTTTTCAATCATTCCTCGTACATCCTTTAGCAACCCGAAATTTCAAGATGATGATGAAAACAAATTACTCAAAAACAGCAGAGACACTGATAATCAAGGAATACACTGGACCATCAATGAGCAATCACTCGACATCAGAATATTCACATCTTTTCTAATACTTATCATCTGCATTCATGCTCATGGTTATTTAGCTATCATTTTTCTTTTTAATTGTGATCTTTGTGGTTGTTAGAAAACTAGGTTATCCAATATTTCTATTAAGTACTGTACATATATAGCTGGAATTTAAGTTTAAAATTTGAGACTATGTTCACAAGTTTACTGTTAAGTTGCCACTGAAGATCGTCATGTTTGATGACTGAAACATATTTGGTAACTTAATAAAGAATATAGTAAAATGAACTTCATGTCTTCTGACACTGAGTTACATGTATCATTAAGCATTTTTAGTGACAGAGTTGTCGATTTTAATGAAACGGCCTGTGATAATGTCATCGAAGTACCTTCCGTGGTATTGGGGTGTTAAGTTACATAGTCTCCAGAATTTCAGGAGCCTCTTTTTCTAGATGTAGATGATCGCAAAAGGGGGAAGAAGCGGCTCCAATCTGGCAGCTTTTAATTTCTCTATGCGTATTGCTGTTGTGTTGGATGTAGTGGTTATAACAAATGAATTTTAAGCAGTTTTTAGTTCCTCAAAAGTAAGGGAGAACGTATTGATGTTATTCCAATGTTGGAGGAAGTTCGATACCCCGTCGATGCCGTGTTTTATTTGGATACTTTGGTATAAGTTGGCGACATCTTAAGAAATTAAGATACTTGGTGAAAATTGGGCAACATCTATATTTTTAGGTGGTCGATTAAGGCACTTGAGTTCATTATGTTGGTGGAGACAAATTGAACAGGTTGACTAAGTATTTTCATCAAGATCCAATCAACTTTACAAGTAGGTGTGTCCATGCTCGAAGCAATAGGTCTCAATGAGTAGAAAGTTTGCTTGTTTTTGTCTTTGTGGTCTTTCATTTTAATTTGAAACGAGACCGGATGGCTTCCAGTAGCTAACAACTTTTCTATATCAGATTTTTTAAGTATGCAGCTACAACTGTACAATTCTGTAAATAGTATTAGCTTGATTTTCGACTTTTGGTAACGATAGTGGGTATTTTTTAGTAATTGCAAATGTCTTTTTGCGAATCTGAATTAGCTATGACAAACCGATTAGCTTTATCGGAGGCACATGATTCGATGGCATTATCCTTGAGGACCACGTCTCAAGGAAATGTTTCAAATCATGACATCGATGTAACTGATAAAAGTCAAAACGCAATAGATTGTAGAGTAACAGGACCCCATCTGATTAAAACTCATGCACATAGCATCAACCGCAGAAATCAGCTCCAAAATTCCTCACTTAACCCATTAAGGACGGCTTCATGTTCTATTTATCAGATTATTGCGAGACTTATGTGTTTTATGCAGAATTAGGTCAATATTGATGTGCTATAACTCCAATAATATATTCTATGTCTATTTCAAGGATATGGACATGTCCTAAAAATATGACGATAGGACATTTAATGGAATAATGAAGATGTATTTGCATTTTCTAAGAAAATCTTTATGTACTATGTTTATTGTGTAATATTTTGATAATGAAAAGTTCAAAAAACTAGCAAAACTTCTGTTGTTGACAGGATGAACTGAGAGATTCAATGTAATAGCATTGTCATTTTACGTGATAAGTCGGAAAACAGTACTTGCAGAGGGTAATATTGCATTTTTGACAATAGGTCAGAGGTTTTCGCGAGCACTGGAAGCCTTGAAAGCGACGCTGACTTGCACGCGTTTGCATAAAATGTTCAATCCCATCGAATCGAAGGGAAGAGATTGGGTCACTGATTCTTTCATCAGAATACCCGATTCTTGTTCCGTAAGATTTCATATAGTATAAAGCCACCTCACTTCGGAATTCCAGGAGTGTCATAGTATTTCTGTCCTGACCACGTAATTTACGATGCAGCACCCAAGCATTCGATAGACATACATCAATTAGATTTGTTATAAGACACCAATACCATTTCTTGCTCGAAATAGCAATGCGATATCGATTCACAAAACGGTCCATGCTGTCGACGCTCCCATCGTCTTATTGTATAGTGAAACCAATCCCGGGAGATAAACGTCCACTTTTCCAGACTTCTTGACATACCTTTTGGCAGTACTTTACGTTCGATCATATCGAAAGTTGGTCTCTAAGGACACACACCTATTGTCGTTCCTGTAAAAGACAGAAAAAGTATCTTTATAGGCCTACTATCAATGAAAACATGACATGGTAACTGTCGGTGTAACTTTTTTGGTTGTGTCCCTTTACTAAGCAGTGAATAAAAATCTGACAACATTCAAGTGTTTCAGTCACCTATTCACTATTATTTATCATTGTTGATGTTATGCATTGTTCTATACATTTTATAACTGTAATTGATATTTGTAGGCTAGAAAATCTGTACTCACTACACACTGTGCCGGTATATGCAATTACATGTACATTTAGTTGATTATAATTGTCATCATGCATAATTGCACAGTTATACAATGGTTTAAACAATCACTCTACTCACCATTTTACGCATTCAACTCCACTCTCCATGTCAAATACGGCGTCTTGGCTGCCTCTCCCTTCTTTTTTTAATTCCGAATCTTCTTTGAGAGGTGCCCCATTCGTTCGGTTATGACGAATAGTTCCACATGCCGGCATTCCTTTTTCTCTCAGGAGACACAGAAGCTCATGTGAGCAGAAGAAGTTGTCCATTGTCAGAAAATTTGCTCCTGATACTCCAATTTTGCGAATCAGATCCATGACTACTTTCGACCCGAGACATAGTTTTGAATCACCGGTATCTGATGAAGACTCCCTACCACAATAAAGTTTCAAATTGTAACAATAGCCTGTCGAACCATTGATACTCCAGTTTTTCAGACCAAACCTCGTAGGTTTATTACGGATACATTGTTTAAATGAGTTATGACCAAAATATTTGACCACCTGCTCATCTACACAGACAAACTCGTCGTGGATTCCGAATTTTAAGAAATTGCTATTCAGTAAATCAAACAACGGAGCCACTTTGAAATCTTTTCGAGGATCATCGCTAACATTATCATTATCAACAACTTGAAGAACGCTTTTAATTTGCAGGAACCTATCTCGTGAGAAACAGCTCTTGACAAATTCTATTCCGAAATCTTCACGTTGGCTCCAATATAGTTTTTGCTGGGGACAAGGTATGATAACCTGAGAAAATAAGGAAGCCAACAAATGAACGAAAATCATCTGGGCATAAACTTATGTTATGCATGTTCTTCTGTTGGGCATAGCGGTTTGATTCTATGGCAAGTAGTTCATAGGCCTTCGAGTCAAACATTTCTTCAAACAATTTCACAGGTGAATCAGTCATTTCATGAAGATGGCTTTCCAAATTTTCTTGCACCTGTTTAGTTTGGAATCTAACTTCTCTAAACTTATGTCACTACCCTTAAACTTCCTAGTCCAACTTGTTTTAGGCTTTGGAATCGTTTTGAGCTTTTTCATAGACGGTTCTGGCTCCTGCGAAATATCGACACTTTCATCAAGCTGCTGTTCTTCGTACACAACTTCGTATGTACTGGCGCAATCGCCCTTCACTATTGGAGCGTCTACAAGATCGTCATCAAGAAAATCGTCTTCATCTGTCAAGGAATCTGGTTCAGGTGGTATCAGAACAATATTCCTAATCGTGTCTCCTTTCTCTAATAGTTGATTAGCCAAGTCTTTGACTGTTCGACATAGTTTTACTCTCTCCATTGCTGAAAATAAAGAAACGCCTGTTGAAGGTCCTGTTGTCATATAAATATGATACCTGAACTATATTTAGAGAGTGAATATTCATTATTTATCCTTATTTGGTTATCCTGAATGCTAACGTATGAAAATATGTATTTTCTTACAATGATAAATGTATACGTCTTAAATATTCATGTAATATCTCTGAGAATTGAGGGAAATGTCGCAAAATTAGGAAACAGTGGGCAAACTCCTATTGTCATAAAAACAAGACAGCACTTTTAACGCTGAAATTTATCTTATCTAGCTGATGGTATTTTGGTTTTTTCTGTCACACACATTCATGGAGAAATCAGCTTTACTGAATATATGTCATTTATCTATTTTGATGACTGCTAGGATGTAATTACTCACCTTACTTGACAGATGTTCAAATGCGATCAGCTGATTGAAAATGGCTGATTTTGTATCGAGGTAATATATAAACAAAGACATTTAAATGTTTATTTTTGTTGCATATACATTCGTCAATTCAAAACAAACGTGATGGTAAGTGCATTACTTGTTGAACATGTATGGACCTGCGTAGAGGATCAGCTCATTTGCCTGTCATATTTTTAGGACGATAGTACATAATGGGTTAATGTCATATTCTGTTCCATTGCTTCTCATATTTAAGGCATTTTGTCATCATGGTCAGCACATATCGGCCCTCGAAGTGTCTGTGGTACGAAACGTTGGCCCACTTATATTTGTACATAATTTAATTTTTTGCTGGCCAAATAGATCATAACTAACAAGGAGAGAGCCTGAATTTTTCATTGAAAGTTGCAATTATAAACACGGTACTGTTCCTGGCCATCAACTGCCTACGCATGTATCTCTATTATCTCTACACATTAAATATAGCATCTCTCATAATGAAAGCACAATGCATGTAGAATAGTTAGTTGCGTTTACTACAGCCTTTCAATCTCTAACTTATTTAGAGCCGTCAAAGTTTATTTCTATACTTACTCATTTTTCTTTCCTTTGTTAGTAGTTTCCTTTCCGTGTTGATCTAGCTTAGTCCTAAACTTCATAGTGTTGCATTTTCACAACACAGCAATTAGGTACTAAATTAACAGAAGTATCCTCAAAATTTACTATTCACTGACCTGTGACCTCCTAACCTGTGATGATTTCAATAATTCTGACAATTCACTGGACGACCGTGTGCGTTGAATTTGCTCCATGCTCGTAAATATGAAATTTTTTAGATAAATATTTTCAGAATTTTATTCATTTCACATATTTTCGTACAGAGCTCTATAGCAAGCATGCCTGAAACGAAAAATTATAGGTCATTTGAACAAAATATGCACAAACAAGGTCTACATGGCGCGAAATATTGAAACAATAGTTTTATTTAAATATGATGAAATTCATGTTTGTCGCGTTTTCGCAACAATATGCAGAATCGCACTATGTTGCATTTTTTAAACATTCCACAATTTGCACTTTTGTCGTATAAAAGTCTTAATATTGAAAGTCGGCTAGAGTTAAATGACTCACAATCTTTCTAAGTGTGGTGCATTGAACGAGATGTTTCTAACAACAACATGAGCAGTAATTAAAAGCATCAAATTAATATAAAAGATGAATACTATTTCTTGGATTCTGGTGACGATCTTAACTGCCATTTTGCACTCAATTGACTATGAAATCAAAAACATGCATTATGTCGCCTATTAGGCTTCGTGTCGAGTTGGTAGGGTAGGGTTGATTGAAGACTAAGCCACCCCAGAAGATGCAACTGTGAAAAGTGTGTTGTGACTTGTGAGATGTGAAAAGGCACCGGGTGTAGTTAATTAGACACTCCCACCGGTCATGAAATTGTTGACTGTAAAACTGATATCACTGTTCACACAGATCAAACTATGGGATGGTGTATTACTCAGCATTTATTCACGACGTCGCTGCTCCAACGTCATCATAGTCATCAATTGCATTGTCTTCTGTGTGTGATATTTGAGCTGCGTCCATACTGCGGCAGATAACTGAAGGCATGACAAGAAAATCCTTGTCTCTCACTAGGGCTTCGCCATGGAAGAAATAATCTAACAATCGATTAATTCGCATGGTTTGTCGCGCCAGAAGTTGCAGAAGGCAAACGGGAACATGATATTGCAACCTTGGAATTGTTTGCACTCTATGAATCAATGGCTACAGAGCTGTGGCACACAAGCAGAAGTTACAAGCTTCACTAGCGTGTGTTTGTGTGATTGTTTGAAGAGCGTTGTTGCGAGCGTGCGAAAAAATTGATCTATCTGAGTGTCAAATCTGATATTAATTATTGAGAAATAGTTCAGTTGTGATGAATAACCAAGGCAAGATGAAACCTAATGAAGGATGATGCGTTTTTTGAATCATAAACATTAGAAACTAGGTTATTTTTTTCGGTCTGCACCGAATCCATCTCAAGCACGGAGAATGGGCCACTCACAAGAGGCCTTATTCATAATGTAGGCCAATTCCGTATTTCATTCGCTATGTTACAGCAAAATCTAACTTTGCTTCCAAGAACTCTCTTGATTGGCTTTGCTTCGGAAATATTTCTTTTCTTATCAACTAACCTACGACTACGATCAGTCTCACTAGCCAACCTATTTCATAGACACGAATTCCTTCTATATTTCTATAATTAATACATTGTGAACATAGACAAATACATTATTGCAATGCACTAATCCTTCCCCGTAAAGCTTTATGATCGCAGTTTGGAATTAAAGCATGCTTCACTCCCATTATGAGACTCTATCTTTTGAAATAGTACTTTATTCCTAATCAAAATTATTCAACTCATCATATATACTCATTGACAAAATTTTTGAAACATTTACTTCTTTAACTTCTTTCATTTTTGACTGGTATATATACATGTATGTATGATACCTTGATAATTTAGTCACAATCTCCACCAAGTCCCTAGCACAGAAAAACAACGCATGTAGCAGATTCAACTTTAATAGCGCGTGCGCCCCCCTCTAGCTCCAATGCATTCAGTACCCTAATCCGAGATGGCATGGATTCACAAAGTTTCTGAATGAAGGATGTTTCAAGGAGAAGCCGCTGCTCTGTCAGTCTTTCAGAGAGAATCTTCAGGGACACTGGTGGAAGTGAATAGCGGTCTCTCACTCGCCGCCCAAACTCGTCCCAGACTTGTTCAATGGGTGACAAATCAGGTGATCGTGCAGGCCAGTCAAGGGCTTGAATGTTCAATCTCCTAACAGTGGCAATGACAGCCGAGGAGCGATGTGGTCTTGCGTTGTCGTCTTGGAAGTCGAGATCCTCCACCCTGACCACTGGAGCAACAACAGGAAGCACAATTTCATTGAGATACCTCTCTCCAGTCAACGTGCCTTCGTGCCTTTGATGATGACTGCTGTCGTTCGTCCGCCATGCCAAATGACACCCCACAGCATAACACTTCCACCACCATATCTGTCGTGTTCTTTAATGCAGCATGGGGCAAAGCGTTCACCTGGAAGACGATGCACTCTGACACGACCGTCATTGAAATCCAGAGTGAATCTCGATTCATCGGTCCACAAGACATTCTGCCAGTGATGGTCATTCCATGAGCGATGGGCATCACACCAGGCAACTCGTCTTCTGTGATGCTCAAAACTCAATGGAATTAGGACAGATGGTCGTCGCGATTGAATTCCAGCTTCTCGCAATCTTCGGTAAGCCGTTCGAATGCTACAGTCTATATTTGAGGCGTTCTTCCAGTGTACGACTAGCTTTGGGACTGACACAAATCTATTCCTCTTTGCAGCTAAAACTAGACGTGCGTCTGTCCTTCCTGCAGACTTTCTTGGTCGACCAGATCCCTTCTTCTTTTTAACATCTCCTTCTGCTTTCCATCGACACCACCACCTCCAAAGAACGACTCTCGATAGCTGCAGCTCTTCGGCAACACTCGCACAACTTCTACCACAACGAATCATTCCAATAGCCATACCTCTGGTAAACTGATTGTGTGCCATTTTATTTTACAAAAGCTGGATTTCAGTTCACGTTTATGTTCAATTTGTAAAAACGATTGTGACAGTTGTATCGATATCAAAATTTGAAATTCGACCACCATAGATCTTTCTCCATTCTCTAATGTGTTGAATGGTAATACATAGAAAGCGAGATATCGCATCATACCTGAGAAAAAAATGAAACAAACTTCAATTCAAGCCAATGATAGTTTGTTTCATTAATTATGTCAATGAGCATATATAAGTGGTGAAATGCTTGAATATATATATCTAGGACAGCGAAATTTGAAGCTCTCATAAATCACAGATATAATTATCTTATATATCTAGAATAACTGAACTTTACTTTCCTCATCAATGCTTTATTTTCCAAAAGAAAATATAGCACTGCTTTCAAATGGCAAGCATGCTTTAAATTAGATAGAGCATTTTACTCTCATATTTGAGGAAAATAAGGCACTCAGACTTTCGGTCTTCATGCTTTATCCTCTTAAAGTATTCGAAATAAGTACTCTAATACATGTTACCCGCAATGTCTATAGGATTACATAGATATGAAATCCTTTGTAACAAGCCATTCTTTCTCGTTTAACGACTCGGAAAATTAGTTTACGACATCGGATTTCAAACCAACGAATACCATAGAAACGGCGGTTAGCATCTTAACATCTTAGCTAATTTTGAATACCTTATCCCACAAGCAAGTGACAAAGCCAGTCCGTCAGCCAGAACTGGATTTTGCACGAAACGATGTGAAAAATGAGACTTTCACAGAATGATGTACACCTTGTTGTCTATTACAAATCCGTACGTTGCCGGGTTCTCCTTGGTTCAATCCTACTCATGTCAACACATTCAAAGAAAAAAGCATGAAAATGCAATGGGAGGCAGAATGATGGCTTCGGTAAAAATGAGATTCTCGATGTTTTCTATCATATATCTAGAAATATTAAGTCAAGAGTCCCTATTTTTGGGCATGGAATGTCTTCTGGACAATTCCTGGATGAGTAATTGAAAAAAATTGATTGCCACTGGCTTTGCAGGAATTATTCTTTAATTTGAAAAACCCGATATTTCGGCTTTCCTCGTCAAGGGTCAATTACAGACTGAATGCATGCAAAACAGAACGTGAAAGTCAATGAAGAATGAGAACTATTTACAGATGACACAGATGCAGGACGCGCACAGCGGGCTGGTGTGAAGAACCCAACATAGAATGCAGACTATGCTTAAAGTAAGCCGTAAAAAACACATTACTCTTAAATGAAATGCAGCAGTGTCTCACCAATACAATTATTCATTAAAGAAGTACTATTTCTTTGAATGTAAATTGATTCACGTGCACGCCTTAGAAAATGATTACGTTCGGTGTGCAGGATTCCCCAGCTAATATTCTCCTCCACGAATGACTGATGTTCATTGGTGACATGCTGATATACAGCAGAAGAAGGAGATTTGAGATGATCTTTAATTCTCGACTTTATTGTTCTTTCTGTTTGGCCAATATATTTTTCCGACATAGTTGACAGGTTACTTCATAAATGACAAATTTGCGGTAACATTGTCCACTTCTGGATGCAATCTGGCATGCCCAACAGTTTCTTTTGCATTTTGGTCGTTCAGGTCTCTTCCTCCGTCGATGGCTTAAAAGTCTTTCCGTTTGATAAATCACCCGCATATTGTTGTCAGGATCACATTTTTTAGATAATTTCGATACCTGCCGTTTGATTTTCTCACTGAGATATGGGAGTTTCAGGTACGTGAGTGTCTCAGTTTTCTCTGCTTTGACCGGAGGTACTTGAGCAAAATAATTTTCGACCCTATTCCGAGGATATCCATTAGCTGCAAATCTTGGTTTCAATGCTGATTTTGATTGGGGTATTTGAGATTCAGAGGAATTTCGGATTGTCCTCCAATTCTCTCCGATAAGGAGTGCCCGCTTGCGATTACTTGGAACATGGGCTGAAAATGGCAAACACGTTTGACTGTGGATGGGTTTCACGTATAACGAAAATTTGAATCATGAACCTCCTCACACCATTCGACGAATGTATCCAAAAACGGTAGAGTCTGGTTACTTGCTTTCTCAAATGTGAAGGAAATACTTGGATGCGCTTTATTTGCTATCCTCACCAAATCAACCTCAGGATCAAACACGACGAAAATGTCATCAACGTAGCGAGTCCCCAAGAAAATATCGTTGTTTCGTGTTATCAGTCCTTCAACAAATGACATGAAGATTGAGGATAATGCCGGCGCAGCATTATTACCCATAGCGATCCCAGTAGTCTGCTGAAAAAGCTTTGAGTTGAAGATATAAATGTCATCAGATGCCAAAAGCAGCAATTCACCCAAATCATCAGTGGATAATTGTGGGCATATGGATTCATGCTTGTGCGATTCGAAGAACAATTTCACACAAGATAACAAGTCAAAAATGTGATCCTGACAACAATATACGGGTGATTTATCAAACGGAAAGACTTTTAAGCCATCGATGGAGGAAGAGACCTGAACGACCAAAATGCAAAAGAAACTGTTGGGCATGCCAGATTGCATCCAGAAGTGGACAATGTTACCGCAAATTTGTCATTTATGAAGTAACCTGTCAACTATGTCGGAAAAATATATTGGCCAAACAGAAAGAACAATAAAGTCGAGAATTAAAGATCATCTCAAATCTCCTTCTTCTGCTGTATATCAGCATGTCACCAATGAACATCAGTCATTCGTGGAGGAGAATATCAGCTGGGGAATCCTGCACACCGAACGTAATCATTTTCTAAGGCGTGCACGTGAATCAATTTACATTCAAAGAAATAGTACTTCTTTAATGAATAATTGTATTGGTGAGACACTGCTGCATTTCATTTAAGAGTAATGTGTTTTTTACGGCTTACTTTAAGCATAGTCTGCATTCTATGTTGGGTTCTTCACACCAGCCCGCTGTGCGCGTCCTGCATCTGTGTCATCTGTAAATAGTTCTCATTCTTCATTGACTTTCACGTTCTGTTTTGCATGCATTCAGTCTGTAATTGACCCTTGACGAGGAAAGCCGAAATATCGGGTTTTTCAAATTAAAGAATAATTCCTGCGAAGCCAGTGGCAATCAATTTTTTTCAATTACTCATCCAGGAATGGCCTCATTGTACCATATGTAATTCCTATTATGGGTATCTGTTATTATCATACTTCTCTGATGGGTGGTGTGTGTAAGAATGTGAATAAATGTGGCAGAAATTAATCAAAATGTTGTGTTTGCTGCATTGGCGGCTCATGGAAACTGCCTCAAGTGGGGCACAAAAATTGCAACCCTCTGCGTTTACAGTGTAGAATGATGATCACATTCCAAGTTGTTAGAGCATTTTACAGATGCATACACATTTGCACGAAGATATACGTAGCAAATTTAATACACAGAAAGAATTCGTTATTGTAGCATAATATCATTTCGTCGGTTTGGTAGCGTACGGTTTGCAATGTTGTTCCTCACACCTTTAGTTAGAGGTATTGTTAATTTCATGCACTGCCAGTGATTAATTTCATATCTACATCAATGAGTAGCCTACTGCACGGATGCAACCGGTAGCCGACCATTAAATTTTTCAATAAGGTAACTCTGCGGAATTCATCACAACTCACAAATAAAGGCAGATCAAAGTAATGTACTACTGACAAAGATATACTTGTACTGATAATATAAATAGAGCTGCAATAACTGTTAGCTCCGATCTGGTATGATTTAGGAGAGCATGTAGGACGAAAAACATAGGATGAGATACATATTATAGGATGGAAAACATTCAGCTGTCATCGCTTCTTCGACGATGAAACTACCGGTTCTCCTCAAAGCTACGTTTGTCAGCGAACCACAAAGAATAACGCTGCTATTAATTTTTATTCATCAACATCACCGATGAAAAGTTGGTAATCTAAACAGTGATGTGAACAGGTCGAGCATGTAAGTTACATTCATATATGTTCAATAGTTTCAAATTTCTCATTTCCACAAAAGGAAGCAAACACCATGTAAGGTGAACGAAAGTTCAAAACAAGACTACTGGCGAAGGTATGTCTTTATTCTCTCATAGCAGCTGCCGATTGTTTACTTTCATTGTTTGCGTACTTTAGCGGAAATGAGAAAAAATATAGAAGAAGTTTGAAAAAAGTACTATTGAACTTATATGAATATAACTTATATATTCGAATTCCCTACAACGTAAGGATTCCGAAGATACCAATTACAAATATTTTTGATGAAAAAGTAAGAGAAGGGCATTTTCAACCAAAAAGGTCATGATTTTGTGATAACTTCAGAATATCACTAATTTTTCATAAGTTCACCGATTTTGATGACCTGTATGTCATAAGAGAGCTCAGAAAATGCGATTTCTCCCGTATCTGATTCATCATCATGCTCACATGTCTTCTTATTATATAATGCAACCTCTCGAATGATGCATGGTACGTTGTTGTGCGATGCGATTGGAAGACATGAGAATCGATTGAATTTCAATGAAATTTAGGTGGTCCGTTTTTTATCATCAGCTGTGTAGATTCTGGGACTCATTTCTTAATCGTAGTTAGTACTCAGGTTCAGTACTCTTTCTAGTACTCATTTGGGAATTTATGAATGAATAACAGTGATACAAGATATAACCTTAGCACATTACTTAATTCGTACCCATTTTAGTACTCATTTGATGAGTTTCGTAGGACTAGCACCTACACTATATCAAAATATGCCAAACGACATTTCTAATCCGCTTGATCACATATGCACATCCATCGAAGCACTGATTTGGCAATTAAACACAAATGCATTTCGATCAATAAAATACATATGCATAAGAATCAAAGCGCAGTCGGTGAATTGGCAGGACTAAAATGAATGAAGGAGAGGATGGAAGACGATGGCAGAACTCAAATCAGAGTCGGAGAAAATGACAAACGTTGATTCTCTCAAAGGACTCAAAACTGCAGCCGGAGAAAATGATAGACGTTGGCAGGGCTCAAAGAACTGTCGGTGAGGATGCTTTTGATCCGAATTGATGTCTTAAGTTCATTAAGAGGAAATCGATGAAATGTCACACATGGTATTTGCAGGATCGCTTCTTGTTTAATTGTATCCACTTTGACATGCAGGGACACACCAAACCAGCTGAGTCATTTCCTCAGCATTTCCGACCCGAGTGATAATTTTGCTGCAGGAACGATGAACAACTTTGTTGGCCGTTTGATAGATGTCACTAGTCCCCCCCAGTCACTGCTCATCAAAAATTCACGCTCGTGTCTCAGCTGGGAATAAACATATACAGAATAGTCTATCGAGGCACACGTCCTCTTTACCATCTACATGTTCACTTACATGAATTAATTGACATAGATGTTTCATCACATTAGCAATCAACCAGTATTCTAGTACTTCTGTGATTTGAAGTTCGGTAACTCTAGTACTCTTCGGTTTAGTACTCAGATTCAAACTTAAATAGGATTTTATGATTTACAGTGTAGTATCAGCAATAAAATAGAAGCCGAAACCATCATCGGAATACACCTTTAAACGGGCTGAATTCAAAATGAAGTCAACTCGTTGATATGAGCCATTTCTATTTTCAGATTGCAGATCAAATTACTGCTCTTCTTCATTGGCTCTGCTGCGGTTTTTGCGATAGATGACGACGGACACAAAGAACAACTTATTAAGGAAACTAAGGAAACTACAAGACTAGAAAACGAAAATGAACGACTAAACAGAGAAATTGAGAGACTCCGGGAGGAACTTGAAAAAACCAATGAGAGAATGAGCAAGACGGAGAAAAAATATCTGCAGTCAATGGAGGAGGAGGAAAGACTAACAAGCGAAAGTCATAGACTAAAAGATGAAATTCAAAGACTTCGGGTGAACATAAAAATATTGAATAAGAAAGTGAAAACGATGGAGAAGGAGAATCTGCATCTTGTGAAAAAAGAAGAAGAAAGATATGCAAAAGACAAAATGAATGAATAATGGAAACAATTCAAAGACTCAGTAAAAAAAGAAAACCAGACTAGAATTAGAAACTTCGGGTAATTTTAGATGAGCTTAATATTTGCCAGACAGATAAGTAGTAACAAATAATGGTCATAACTAGAATTCTATCCAGCTGAAAAATGCACCGAACTTCAGGGAGAATATTCTGGTGCTCTGGAACAAATCTTGCATGATAGGATCCCATTTGGCGCCAGTGTAGTGATTGTCGTTACAGCACTCTTCGGAATCTGCTGTCTTCACTAGCTTGCGATATGTGATGCAATGTTTTGATTATCATACATCATTTATCACATACTTTCAGGTAAACAGTCGCCAATTAAAAAATTATCACTTTTTAGTGCTCATATTTCATCACGAAATTAGACGAAATTGGGCTTAAAATCTGCTTATATACTGGAAGATAGAGTGTACGAACGTACTGCGTAATTAACAATCCATGTGATTTGCGTTATCTGATTATTCACAAAATACCGAAAATAGCAATCAATACGTCCGCTTATATTCATTCATGGCATATCATTTTTTTAAACCGTAACGTTTTAGTTACACTGGCGTGATCTGATATACAAATGTTAAATACAGCAACAATGAAAAATGAAGTAAATGTGATGAGCACTGTCAATTTTCCTCAAAACCTATGCTTTTTGAATACTGAAAGTGAACAATTTCAATGGAATATTGTATTCTTAGTGTTTTCTAAGTGTTTGAAATGCTTTTTGCCAATTTTAGCCCTGGCTTTCCGTCACAAGTTTTATAGTTAAATTAATTTAACGTTCATAAGTTAAATTTAAAAACACTTGGTTTTGTATTTTTTGACATCATATGACGCCATCATAACGAAATCGTTACGGCTTTAATTTCTAGGAAAGGGTTATTGCAATGAGCTGGTCAGCATATATTATTCTTCTTGATTAGGACATTCTGAAATATTAGGGTGTCCAATCCCGGGATCTTAGAAAATTTTCGGGATTCAAATCCCGGGATTGATAATCATGAAATCCCGGGATTCATCGGGATTGGTTTCGTTATTTATCAGTCTTTTCGTTAAGAAATTACATAGAAATCACTACAAAGGAAAAGCAAGACGCACACAATATTTCACATTTCTCATTCTAACTGCGTAAATCGGCCACTACTGAAAATATTCGACACGGGAATCATTTTATCCAATCAGAGCGCTGCTATTGTTTACAAGAAATGACGAGCACTGCGTTACCTCGTTAATGACTCATTTAGTCAAACTTGTCTGATGCCACAGAGCACCTGGTCTATTTATCTGCGGAACAATCTTACGAGTGATGAAGTATTTAACTTTCAAAACGACTGGGCCTTGGAAATATTTCAAACGCGCTGAAAATGGACAGTCTGCACAGTGTACGCTCTGCCCCAACAATAAAATTATTAAGTGCAGCGGAGGTTCTACTAAAGGACTACACACTCACCTCTCGACTGTGCATCAGACCCTTGAATCGTCCACTGAATCCTGCCCTGCCCCAGAATCCAAGAAGCCGAAACTGCAACAGCAATTGCTCGTTTTTTCATCCGGCGAAATATCTATGCAGGCGCGACTCGCACGGATAGCTGCAGTGTCGAGCATTTCGTTTCGTGTTTTAGCGGAATCTGACGACATTCGAGATCTGTTTGATTTCAGATACGGTATAAATTCTCTACCAAAATCAAGAGTCACAATCAGCAAAATCGTTACCGACTTCGCGGCCGGTGTAAGCACCCGAATTATCGAAAGTTTACGGAAGCGTAAAGAGAAAAATGCAAAATTTTCACTCTCTCTCGATGAATGGACATCAGTCAGGGGACGCCGATATATGAATATTAATGTTCACGATTTCGACGAGCAACAGGGAAGGACATTTTATAATCTTGGACTCATCCGTATCGATGGCTCACTGAACCACTCAGCTTGTCTGAAGCTCATTTGTGATAGGATTGCATTGTTCGGACTTGAGCTCGAAACGGATATTATCGCTTTCTGCACTGACGGGGCAGCCCTCATGGTTCGGGTTGGCAAAGATGCCAAAGTTTTACACCAGCTTTGTTTTTCACATGCACTACATCTAGCTGTTTGTGACGTAGTGTATAAGAAACCATGTTGTGAAGAGACTACTGGTGAGGCCGCGCTTGTTGAAGGTGAAGATGACTACTCAGATGAACAGTTTGATATTGATGACGATTCTTCGACTGCATGTGTAACTGAGTTTAAACCCGTGATCGGGGATTGCATCAAGTAAGTTCGCAAGATTTTAATATTCTTTCATAGGTCTCCTTTGTCGAATGATAAACTCCAGTTTTTTATTCGAGCCGGAAATGGACAATAATTACAGCTGATTGGCGATTGTCGCACCCGGTGGAATAGTTTACTCGCCATGTTGGAGCGTTACGTTGAACTTCATTCTTTTGTTCGGCAGGCCTTGATCGCCTTGTCAAAAGAGTCTTTGGCTCTGGCTGATCAAGAATGCAACACTGTGAGAAATGTGTGTACTGCTCTCCAACCTATCAAGACCGCCGTCGACGGGCTGAATAGAAGAGACAGTGATTTAGTCGTTGCCAGTCGTGTCATCGATTTTGTTAAGATGAAATTAGAGAAAGCTGCTGAGGAATCTTCGTTCGCCTCCGAACTCTACCAGCGATTGACAGCGAGGATGACTGAGAGAACTCACGTTATGACTCAAGTGTTACTCTTCCTTGAGTCTGGGGACTTGCAGAACGTTTCTGTGCAACAAATTACCAAGTTTCTCCTTACATTAGTTACGCGCACCAAGTTTACTCTCGACATGATCTCCGTCTCTTCAAACTAGGAACAAAACTCGACCGAGGCAGAATCCGCGCCTGCATCAACATTGGTCGAGGAGCTGCAGCGCTTCCTAGATTCAAAGTCAGCGAATACTTCACTAAATGAGCCCTCCTCCATGGAATCCGTCGTGCGAAAGGAATTGGATCGTTTCCTTACAACAAAGGTCAGAGGTGAGTTCCTAACATTTGTGACTGGATGGCTTCGTTCCGTGCCACCAACAAGCGTGGAGTGTGAGCGGGCCTTTAACATTGCTGGGACCTTTTCTTCAAAGATAAGAAACCGAATCAGCGATCGCACATTAAACGACATGTGCGTTTTGAAGTGGTACTTCAAACAAAGTTTCATAAAAGTATAAATTTGTTAGAATTTCAGTTCCTGCTATGTTGTTATAGGTCTACTTCGAATCACTTTATTGATCATGTAATTAATCAGTGTTAAAATGAAATAAAATGATAAATTTATGTGCAAGTGCACATGACGCGAAAGCTTATTTTTTAATTTTTCTCATCTGGTAACATAAGGATATAAGAAAGTTTTAACATTCGTAATCATAAATAATGATTTTCAATTGCAGTTGACAATTAGTTTTTTAGTAACGTTTGGAGCTGGTACGTCTATTTCATCAAAACCAACGTATACAAAGGCAAAATAGTAGGCAAAAAACGCAATCTGCATGAATCTGATAATAATTTCTCAATCCCGGGATATCCCGGGATTGAGAAAATTCGGGATCGTAATCCCGGGATTGATATTTTGCTCCTGAATTGGACACCCTACCCCTAATGCAATTAGGCGGTCGATTATAATTGAGTAAAATACGCTTAGATATCCATATTCAACATGTATATTTTGAACCGCAATATCTTTCTCAGGTAATCTACTGCAGTAGATTACCTGGGAGTAGATTACCTGTAATGTGTTATAACACACTTTAACGATTGAAACAGTACTATGATTGAAAACTAAGTTCTGACTCACCGAAGCGAAAAGAATTAGCTCTTAAATCCTCCATGAGAGCTAGAAGATGTGCCAGATTCAAAAAATTGAAGACGGAATTGTCTTAGACTTCTAAACCACTAATACACTCTTACAGATAACTAATAAATTATTAATAATTACGAGATGAGTCTGAGCTTAGTTTCCAACCCAATACAAATAATAGAGTAACACATCATAAAGTGCAATTGTTAAAAGTACATCCATAAAAATTGATAGACTTGTTTTCTCGTGTGTTTGTGTTGTTTGTAGATACAACATTGTTTGTTGTAGCTTCATATGATCCATACAGCACTTTCGACATATCTTTCTCGAATACCTCGGCATGAATGTAGGCACTATCTGCTTTTTCATTGATTCGACCTGTTTTGAGTGCTGCAACCTCCTTGGATATGCCGCCTTGTACAAGTCGAGTCTTAGCAGTGCGTCGTAAAGAAGTGTTCGTAAAGAATTCGCCGTCTTTTGCAATATTTTTCATCAACGTTTTAGTGGTATTTTCAATTTTATGAATCCCCATTGGGCAGCGTTTGTACCAAACAGCTCCTTTTATTTGATGTTTCTGTAAAGGCGTCAGATAAAATGCTTTGCACGCACCATCTGGTCTATGTCGAATGTACTCTTTATATAATTTGATCACACATTGATCTGGGTTGTCCGTGTTCTGATAAACTCGAGTCTCTTTGGGGTCCATTCTGGCACATTTTAATCCATAACGCTTGTTTTTTGACATTCTTTCAACGTATTTCAAATATTCTTTATCATCACTGTCTTTACAAAGAATTAATTGAGATTCGTCTCCAAATTCCATATCATGATGTTCTTTACCCGCTCTAAGGCTCAAATGAACTCCCAAATGATAAATAAGTGTGTGGATTAGCTGATCTGGATTTGAAATTCCAAAACTACCATTTTCCCACAATTCGTTCTCTTGTTCTAGATCAATTGGCAATGCTCTTTTCTTTGGTTTTACGTTACCGCGTTGAGCTGATTTTTTCATCTGAGCATCAAGGGAATCACGAGCACTTTTGAAATCAATGTCCGTAAAAATAGAAATTTTCCATTTCATTTCTGTATTGAAATATAGCTGTAGCATCGCACCAATGCCTTTCAACGATTCTGGAGGATACATATCTCCATCAACCTTTCTGACCTCAGCGAAGAAGTACTTCAAACAGTGATTGAGATCGTTTGGTGTAAATTCTTTCACATTTTTATATACTTTCAAAACATTATCGTCAATTCTTATTTTCCAGTGGTCATGCCAGGTGACAAATAGCTTGAATGCCCATCTCATCTTATTCCAAGTACTTTTTGGTATTCTATTATCGACATCAGAATTAACTTCTTCTTCTGACATGTTTACAAATCTCGACGTCATTCCTATGTCATTGATTAGTCAAAAGTGAAGAAAGGAATGCTTGCTTAGATAATTAAGCTGTTTCAAAATTCATGAATTCAAATATGAAATATATCCATGGAGTCATGAGATATCATTCAGCGAACACATAGTATTATTACACTGACTTCTATGTATCACACAGCTCAAATCTACTCATATGATGCTATGGTATTCTCCTCGCCTTCGGCTCGGAGAATACCGTAGCATCATATTCGTAGATTCTGACCGTGTAATACATCGAAGTCAGTGTAATAATATTATTTCTACTACTCTGCTCAGTCGGTAAATGCTATTTTATGAATAGATTCTTACTGTTTACTTTAAAAACTACTATAGTGTTTCAACAAACATTTTATATCATGGAACCACTGAAACATGGAATAAGGAGGTAAATCGAATAGGTAAATGAAGTAGGTAAGTAAAAGAGAAAACAGATATTGTCAAACTCTGATTGTAACAGTCTTATCACCTGTCGTTACTTGTATTACGACCTTCTTGTCAATATCTTTTTTCGCGGTTTCCTCTCGCGCCGGCTCCTTCACGCATCCATATAGTGAATCTTGAATTCTTTCACGAAAGAGTCCCTCTTTGATATACAGTATGTTTCGTCTGCGTCTGACAAATGTCCAATCCATTTTTTGGAAAGCTCCCAAGGAATATTAGCCTCCACCATACGTGTTTTGGCTGTCCTTCTCAGGCTGGTATTGGAATAGAAGCCTTCTTTCCCCAATCCACCACACATCACTCTTTTAACAACTTGCTCGATGGAGTGAATTCCCAGCCTTTGCTGCTTATACCATACGTTACTCTTCGGATGCAGAATGCAAGCCAGATGAAGTGGATCTCCAACTTTGCGCGTCGGTCTATGTTCAATATACTTTCGGTATAACCTTACCAAGCATCTTTCTGGTTGGGATTCATTTGGCGTAATCGTCAATAACTTAGGATCAACACGCGCTTGTTTCAGCCCGAAGTTCTTACTTTTGTAGACAGTTTATTTGTAAATAAGATTTTCTCCTTCTATGTAAAAGTTGACACCGTACTTCATCTCGTAATGTTCGGTCGATGCTCTCAGTCCACAGATTAATCCAGACATGAAAATAAAAGTGTTTTGCAATTTCCATGCATTGTCTTCTCCTAAATAGCCATTTTTCCACAAATCGTTCTCGTCGTCTTTAGTAATCGCTTCTGCTCGCTTCGTTCTTGTGACGTTTCCTTCGATGGCGCTCATTTTCATTTCGGCATCAAGTACCTGCCTGGCCTCTAAAAACTCGCTGTCTAGAAACAATGACCACGCCTTTTTGAGTTTGTAATTTAGATAGTGTTGAATCATCGCAAATAGAATCTTCAGGGACTTTGGTGGATATTTCCCTCCTTTGACTTTTCTTACATCCGCCACAAAAACTTGAGACAGTGGTTCAAATCTGATTTGTTCATATCATCTAAATCATTGAATACTTTCAACGTTCTGTCGTTTAACTTAACTTTCCACCCTGAATGCCATGATCGGAAGAGTTTGATTGCCCACTTCTCCTTTGCTTCTGTATTTGATGGTATCACGTCTTTCATATGATCTTCGATTTCTTTTGCAGATGTACTTGCGAATCGAGAGGAGCTGCTACTGCTTTCACCCATTCTTCAATATCCTTTGCTTTACAGTAGGCGCCATATTACTTGGGACACCTTCACATTTCAAGTATTTCGGTCATAATTCCTTGGATGCACATGCATTGGAAGCAATTTCAGGCACATTTGTTCTCATGAGTGTTGAATGTATTACCAGCACATGGGCGCCAAGATATCATGTTTCACAACTTTTTGACGAAGCAAAGTGTGAAATGAGCACGCGACAAATTACTTGGGACAGATATCTATTGCGTTCCTTCCGGGGCGTCAGACATCATATCTGATTGCTGCAAGTTGTAAAAAGACACGGTCATAGAGATTTATCAAATTTGAGTTTGAATATGAATTTTAATTCATAGATTTCCACATCTAGACTTGTTCAAACCACATTTCATCATTCAGTGCACTGTGAAGCACAATGCCAGGTCAAGACCTCTCAACAAAAAAGAGAACCGAAGTTATAACGTTGCTCAACCTGAAAACAATGTCTATTCGAGAAACAGCGAGAAGAACTGGAGTGAGCAAATCATCTGTGGCACGGTTGAAAACGTCTTCGACAATTAAATCTCGACGACATGGCAAATGCGGACGCAAATCATCGACAACTAAGAAACAGGACCGCCTTCTCCTTCGAAATTTACGACGAAATCCTCTTGATGACGTTCATCAACTCCATGGAGAATGGGAGAATGACGGTGTTAAGGTCTCCTTGAGGACTGTGCAAAGACGACTCAAGACATTTTGTCGCTCGGTGGTTCTTAAACGTGTGCCAAAGCTTACCCCTTCAATGATGCGCAAACGACTGTCCTTCGCAAAGAAGCATGTTGAGTGGACAGTGGAACAATGGAGGCAGGTCTGCTTCAGCGACGAAAGTCTCTTCGAATGTAAAGGAGCGCAACGAAGCAGAGTGTGGCATATGCGAGGAACTCCAGTGACCATCAGACAGACAGTGAAACATCCTTACGAAAGTGATGGTCTGGGGAGTTATCAGTGCGAAAGGGCCAGGAAAGCTTCATATCGTCGAAGGCAGGATGAACACTTGTCAGTACCAGAAGGTTCTGGAATCACGTGCACTTCCTCAACTCCGTGCATGGTTTCCCAACGGAAATGTCATCTTTATGCATGATGGGGCATCATGCCACAAAGCAAAGATAATAACTAAGTTTCTTCGAAGCAACAACATTGTGACATTGGATTGGCCTGGGAACTCTCCGGATTTGAACCCTATAGAGAATGTCTGGGGTATCATCAAGCGGCGGATTTCATCAAAAACAACAACCACGAAGCAAGAATTAATCTCCTCTATCATACAACATTGGCACCGCAATTCAACACTGCCTAATACTCTTTCAAAACTCATCGACAGCATGCCCATGAGAATGCAAGCAGTGATTGACGCTAAGGGTGGACATACGAAGTTTTGATTTGGCTGAATGTCTGAACAGTGAGCATGATTTGTTTTCTGTACATTTTGAAACCATTAATGATAGATTTCAGCATTAAATACGGGTGTACATTGGAAAATCAAATAGTTCTCATATTGTCCCAAGTAATTTGTCGTTTAGGAAATGCAATGTTATGTTGAATTGATGAACATGACCTTTGAAAACGCTCATTGGACTAAGCATAAATCTAGCTAATGTCCACATCAATAGAGTAGAAATAGCCTCTTTGTAATCGATTGGTGTCCGAGTATATCATATGACAATTTTGCAAAAATTCAGGTGTCCCAAGTAATGTGGTGCCTACTGTAGAATGAATGATTTTGCTAATCATACCAAGTTACCATTCAAAATTTGATTAACCAGATGATCTCCTGGTATACATAGATTTTATGATATTCAAAATTTGATACACATAGATTTTATCATGTATTAAATATTTGATTGACCAGATGACCAGATGATCTCTTGGTTTTAGATAGATTACATAGATTTTATTATGTATGCTTCCATGGAAATCTAAATAGTAGTATGGATATCTAACTTTTTAGATTTCCATGATACATCGTAGTAGAAATCATGACAAAGCACTGATTTTGGAAGGTAAACAGTGATATCTACTCGTGCTTCGCACTCGTAGATTCTCACTGTTTACCTCCTCAAATCAGTGCTTTATCATATACTTACCACCGTTTTTATAGAAAATTCACGGAGAATATTCTGGTGCTCTGGAACAAACCTTGCATAATATGATGATTTTCATCTGGATATAAAGGGCATTCGGGATCAAGGTCCTGGCACTAGTTGACATCCCACATAAAAGCCTCTCGCTTTTTCGCTGGTACAGTGGCCTTGTGGTAAAGTGGTCGCTCTGCGTCCGGGAAAGCTGGGTTCAAATCTAGCTCGGGTCAAGCACAAGACTTTTTAAATAGATGCACTGTGCATTCCTGCTAAACAATCAGTGCGACAGAATGAGAGTGGGGTAAATGAAATTCGATCTCATGGAAGAGGAATGTTCCCTTGAGTATGGAAGATTAATTTTCACAAAATATTTCGCGTCAATACGAGATCGCGAAATGAAAATTAAAATGCAAACAGACATTACTTTTTACCCAAGAATTTTGACATCTCTAATCCATCTTCAATAGGCCTAAGTCAAAATCATCTGGTCAATTCGAAATTTATGGATCATTTCGAGCAACCAATGCTGCCACATTGAGTCAAAGAGCTCGAAGCAATAGGCGCTCATTAGTTACTCGAAACAGATCTACGAATTTTGATAAGACTAAACGTCATCTCTTCCTATTAACTCTTAAGTACATGGCATTGGTCCTCGGGATATTGTTCGTTCATTTTTTATTTTATTATATAGTATTTGCGAACGCCGTAATTAAATCAAGTAGATGATGTTAGAAACTATTTATTCTACCGGTTTCGGATAGGAAAGGAACAGCTGCTCTAATCCTTCATCAGGAATACATGCAAAAAGATGTAAAATTCAAATGGTACAGACATTAAAAATATTTGCAAGATATCAGGATTGTATGCATGGAGTCATAGTGACAGAAGGGATAGAATTATGGACGCCTAGATATGTAAACTACTAAGTTGCAAGTGCTGTCGTTCTCTTCACATGTTTCAAATGTTCATAAAAAATCAACTAAATTCTTTTTTAAAATGAGAAAATGAAATAAAATGAGAAGTATACTCAAAAGAATATTCGCAAATTCAAATGTTAACTGAATGCAAATTCTAAATCTTTTCGTTGAATAATAATCATATCCGTCTATTGAATGGGTTGTGGTTTTCACAATCAAAACACAATCAGTCAAATTATTAAATATCTGTAAAGTGCTCTAAGAGAAATTACTAAGTTAATTGAAAATTAGAGTGATATGCTGGATTGGGGTGCATTTGACCGATACGCTAACGTGGCATCATCACATTTCTAACGTGATTTCAACATGCAATCGAAGATTTTTTGTTTTAAGGAAACTGAAGATCCTAACTACTCCCAAAGAGCTTGAGCTCGTGTATTCTGGACTTTTAAGATCTATCATGGAATGTGCTTGTCCTGCGTTTGTAAGTCTGCCAAAGAAATTAGAAGATAAGATACAGAGATTGGATTATCGTGCCTACAAACTGATAAACTCGAATGAAGAAAATTCGCAAACAAGATTCACACCGGACAGATTGGAGACGAAACGTGAAGTTATAAGTAAAAGAATCTTTATGAAGGTGGCAAACGATAAATCTCATACCCTACACAAATAAATTCCCAAACGCTTACAGCATTCAAAGCATTACACATCAAAGTTAACACGCACCAAAAAATACAAAAACACATTTTCCCCTTATCTCACTACTATCATGAATAAACAACTGTAAATATGCGTTGATTGTGACATATTTTGCCTGATTTTTTAAACTTATTTATCGAAGTTAAAGTTTTTATTGAAACTGTATTGTTTATAGTAGCATTTATTGCCATCAGTCACTGTAAATCACTTGTGAAACTTGATTATCATTCATTCTTGAAATACTCACCATTATTATTATTAATATAAAGGTTAAATATCTAGGCGTCCATGATAGAATAATGCATAAATTATTTATGTCAATTAACAGCCATACTGGTCTCAGAGATAGGAGATTTAGGGTCAAATATAGGTGACCGTTGTAAGATGAGCCACATATTCAAACCAAAAGGATAATCGGTCATCAATTGACTTGTGAATTTCATTTCTTTTTCGCTCATTTTTATTTCCTTAGGTTTTATCCAACACATAGTCTTGATGACGCTATGATACGCTATGTTCTTGATGACCATATTCTAAACAATGAAATGCCACCCACCACTTTGCTTTCATCATTATGTTTGATGTCAAGGCGATGTCCAGTTATCCTCTCCCTAAGATACCTCCCTGTTTACTCAATATATAGGGAGGAGCAATTTTTGAATTGAATTTTGGTTAGTATTGTGTGTAGTGCATGTAGTGTTAGTTGCTCTGATAGTGTAAGAAAGAACTGTGACTGGTGACATTATTGCTATTAGATTCGAAATCATTTCGCATGCTTTAATAACCATATTGCAATAGCCATTTGCTATTTTATTGGTTTTATGGATTACCTGCAAATGCTACTTCATGAATTCCTCAGCAATAGCTTATTAAGAGGAACTGGAGATGCGACTTGGATGGCTTGGATAATGGATGACTTGGATTATTGATTACAGGAATAGTTCTTCGTGCTTTTTCATTGTAATTTAAGGAATTCGAATATATTTTCTTGTACACTCACTTTGTATCTGAAAGAAATTATGAAGCTCTACAATGAAACCATTGAGTAAAGACTGCTCTTTTATTGCACTCCTTGAAATATATGTACTCTTTAGAAAGCATAAACTTTATTATGGAAGCAATAATCCTAGAGATTATTGCATTGTGAAATACAGATGAGTTATGATTCTGTTCTTCTTAGATGAGATTCACATGTTGGCCTACATATGCAATTCCGTCTACACTTCACTACACAACATATGCAGACATGTGTGTCTCAAGACTACAACCGCAGAAATGAACATTGCATATAATGCTGATTTCTTCCCGATATACACACGTGTCTTTGCTTCACGAATAATTTTCGCAGCAGTGAACAAAGACAAAAAATTGATGCTCTTCGTTTACCTTCGTTATGAGATAACTATCGAAGAAAGTCCATGGAGTTCGATTCTTTCGACGTCCATTATATTAATCAGAAAATGTCTCAAAATGGCTTCTCAGCAACAAAGATTCATCAGCCGCTTTCCAACGTTTGGGGCGTAGAAAATGTCAAAGAGAGAAGAATTCAAAGCATTGTCAGAGAATCTATCGAAAGGCAGGAAACAGTGACACAAAAAGAAAGTTCTGGAATGACTATGCACACTCAAGCTGTTGCGATGAAACATTCAGGATGTGAAAGAACTGATTGAAGACAGCAGCTTATCTTGTGCTGACATTTCAGTGCAGACAGGAACTGAAAAAAGATCACTCAATCGGATGCTTTGTGATTACTTGAATTAGAAATCCCTGCGATGTCGGTTGACACCTCACGAACCAATTGATTACAATAAAGACCGTATTGAACGCGCGGAAGATGAATTTTGAATATTTTACGAAGTCGATAAATTAAAAGTAATAAAGTGTGCTTGTCGTTGTGGATGAGAGAGAAGTAGGTTTTCTTCAAAAGCATTCCATCAAGAGAATGCAACCGAGTTGGGTCGACAATGTGGGCAACAAACCACAAGTGTCGCGCAGGACAGTATAGCTGATATGAGAGTTTTGATCATGATTGCTGTCGTTTGTGCAAAGCCCTAAGTATCAATGGTGACAAATATTTATTGCTTCCTAGTAATGTATATAAGACCGTTCTAGGACAAGCAAAAAATAAAAAAATAAGGTACCCCAAAAATGCAAAAAAATGAATATATACCGATTAAGAACAACTAAAGAGAAAAAAATTAATATATGACCAGTCCAGGATAAGCAAAAAAATAAAAAAAGAAGGTACCCCAAAAATGCAAAAAAAATGAATATATGACCGATTCAGGTCAACTAAAAAATAAGATACCTCCAGAATGAGTATAGGAAATATTTCATGCACTGAAAAAGAGTTTTATAAATAAAAATAATTTTAAGGATAAAATCAAAAAACAGTTTTAAGCCCGTTAGGATTTTTTCATATACTGAAAAGAGGTTTCAAAAATTGAAGTTGTCTCAAAACATCACGTAGTCCAAAAATTTACGTAATCTTTTCACATAGACCAAAAAATATAAAAAATTTCAAAATATTTATTAAAAAAATGGATGAAACAAAAGTGGAAGAAACCTCAAAAATGGAAGGAACCTCGAGAATATATCCTTCGTTATCTCAATTAAAAACAAGTGAAATGGATAAAGAAAAGCACAAAGATAGAGTTAGGTATATGAAAGATAGGGAATCTCAATGATTATTAAGATTAGAACATTATAAAAAATTAAGAAAGCGATGGTCTAAAGTTAAGAATGTAACACAAGGTATTGGAATCTTTATAACAGTAAGTTTAGGGGTATTCACAATTATAATAACTTCGGGTGTTTTAGTAGTTCCAGTAGTTGCTACTGCTTTAACAGGTACGGGTGTTTTTGCAACTTCACTTGTTACAATGCTGGATAAATCTTTAATTACTAAGAAACGAAAATCATTAAAAAATAAATATTCTCACGTTAAAGAAGTTTATGATAAACTGCATTATTTCTTTCAAAGAGTATGTGATGATAATGTTATCACGTTAGATGAGATTGAAAAATTTGATCAAATAGCTAATGAAGTAAATCAAATATCATTTCAATTACAGACACAAGTTAATGACAAGAATAAACAGGTTGGTAAAATTTCTAGTGATGGTAAAAATTCTAATGAAGAAAATGATAAAATTTTTTTAGAAGAACTAAAAACTTTATTAAACAAAACGTTAGACGAAAGGATGTCAGACGACAAAGGAATAAAAAAATAATTTGTTCAGTAAAATGTTTTTGTTGTATTCCAATGTTACCGCAAAATTCAAATATTATATTTTAAAAATGGATAAAATTAAAGCTGATAATCAAAAAATAATTCAACAGTTAGATGAGTTAATAAAGCAAAAAATATTATGAAAGAAAATCATACTCAGCATAGAATGACAAAAGCTGGTATTCAATCTAATATGTTTGAAAAAATGCAGCAAACCGAACAAGTAAAAACTGATTTTGAAAAAACTATTGAACCATTTAAAACTCTTGAAAAAGAACTTGCTAAACAGGATAACGGAGTAAATATAACAGATCCAGTACTTAAAACATCGTTAGATGATTATGGATTGTTAGAAGCAAATATAAAAAAATTACCGAAATCTATGTTATTTGAACATTCTACTTTAGATAAAAAATTATTTGCAAGATTTTCTCTTGGCGGAAAAGAAATATTTCCACAACCTTTACGGGGTTTAATTTTTTCACCAGATAAATCACCTATTAATTTAGATAGAAATTTTGTTGATCTTTTAAGAGGAGCAGATTTAAAAAGATATGCCGTAGAAGATCTTATAAAATATAAAGCTATGTTAGATAGCGTTGGTGCAGTAAAATCTCTTAGACGTTATAAACAATTAGAAAATTTATTACCAACGGCACCTAAAGTAGGAAAAGGTTTTAAAACAGAAACAACTATATTTTTACCAAATGATCCACAAGAATTGCTAAATAGATTAAATATTTTAATATCTGCAATAAAAGGAGGACATAATTCTAGTTTCAATGAAATTCATGCTATATTAAGAAGACTATTAGAAAAGAAGATTATAAATGAAGAGGATTATAAAAGTATAGCTGAAATATGTTGTTGTTTTTAATTTTTTTATAAAAAAATATTTATTTAAAATATTTATCTAAAAAATGTGTTCAGCAGATTTAGAAAAAATTAATAATCATTTAGAAAATTTAACAGAGATTTCGGTTCATCAAAATTATAACAACTACTTCATCACACACTTGTAATTTAGAACCCATTCTACATTTGGAACAAAATAAAAATTATCAAATTGCATTAACTAGTTTCTCCACATTTAACACCATTCAAAACGTTATCAAAGATGTGAATGATCAATTTAGATATTCTACTGATAAAGGCAAAACGTGGAAAGTACTAACTTTTCTTCCTGGTTCTTACGAAATTGAATCAATATCAAATGAAATTAAGAGACATTCAGGTATACCATTTAAAGATAAGAAACAATTACATTTCGCAGTTGAACCGGCAGTTAATAAATTTTCTCTTACTTTAGACGAAAATCATCAAGTTGATTTTAATCATGATAGATCATTGTCAAAACTATTGGGATTTAATAAACAAACCTATAGTCATTAGGTGAGAAGATTCCTAAAATAACTGAAATAAATTCAATTGTTGTACATTGTGACATTATTGAAGGAGGATATATAAATGGTAAATTGTCAAATTTAATATTCAGTTTTCCAGCTTTTACTGTACCCATTGGTTATAGATTAAATGTAATTCCACAAACATTAATATATTTCCCTATTACAAGAAAAACTATTAACAACATTAACATTAGAATAACAGATGAGAAAGGAAAGGAAATAAATTTTGGAGGAGAAGAGATTATGATAGATCTTTTGATTAGAGAAGTTTAATTTTCTTCTTCTTAAAAAATGAAAATTATTTCATCAAAAATGAGTGAAGAAATTTCTACAAACCTAGCATTAAATAAAAAACTTAAATTCAATCATCACCGTAATCTATCCAATAAAGTTTTATCAGCTATTTGTGGAAGATCAGGATGTGGAAAAACATATCTATCATTTAAAATTCTAACTACTCCAAACTTTATGGATTATAACAACCTTATAATTTATACAACAACAGCAGAACAACCTGTTTATCAATTTTTAAAATATGGATTTGAAAATAATCTTAAAAAAACAGCAATTGCTTCCTTATTTGAAGGTCATGAAAAATCTGAATATGAAGAGGAAATAAGTTCGTGGTGTGAAGAAGCAGCAAAAAATAATCAGTTAGTAGAATCCAATGAAAATATGCATATAAGGATACAATTAATAGATGATAGTGGTAATATGCAAGATCCTAGTAAACTAGATAAAACAATGAAGCATTGTGTAATTTTTGATGATTGCGTTAATGATAGAAATCAGTCAGTTCAGAGAAATTATTTCACAAGAGGAAGACATAACAACTGTAGTGTTTTTTTTAACACAAAGTATGTATTCATTAGATGGAAGTGTTATTAGAAAGAATGCAAATATATTTATACTATTTGAGATAAATGCAAGAAATTTATGTGATTTGTTAAGAGATTTATGTATAAGAGATAAAGATGAATTCAAGCATTCGTGTAATAATGCTTGGTCAAAAGATTATGGCTTCATTACAATTAATATTGATAAAAAAATACATGATAGAGTTATCGAACAATTGTTCTCTGACTAAGCTTCGCCCCGACTGAAAATCGATAGAGAATATTTTCGCGGAGTGATCGAATAATTTATTTTTATCTTAATCTTAAAAAATTTAAAAATTAGAAAATTTAAAAGTAGTTATTCCATCAGGTAAAATTTTTCTTTTATCATCAAATGGATCCAATGCTGATTTATGTTCCTCTTTTAAATACATTTTATGTTTCTTTGAATTAAGTCTATAATTACATGCAGTTTTTATTTCATTATTAAATAATGCATTCCTATAATCTTGAAATGTTATTTGGTTAGCCACTGATGCCTTTGAAATTCCTTTTAATGTTTTAGATGTCTTTGAATTTGTGTTAGAATTTGTGTTAGACTTTGTATTAAAACAATAAAATTTCGCTCTTAAAAATACAACTTCTGTTATGTACGCTTCATTTCCTTCTAGTTCATCTTTTACTTTACATAAATCAGAAGGATGAATGATATCTTTTATTTTATTATTTTTTTCATCAAGTGAAGAATTATACGGTATTGTTAATTCTAAGAAAACGGAATCCGTATCTGTAAAGTGTAATTTATAGTTTTCGTCATAAGCAGGTGCTAAATAATCATATATAAATCTATACATAAATAGTTTAGCTAATTCTAATATAGTGAATCCTATAAAATTAAACTTATCATGCTTAATAATGTTTCGTCTTAGATGCACTGCACATAGTTCATCACTAAATCTAGTAGTTCTTTTATATGTAGGTTTCCTTGTTAAATTTTGAAACCTATCACTACCATTTCAATATTTTTTCTATTACGCACATTTTCTAAAGTCTTACCATAAAATGCACTATTCATTAATTTGAAGAACACGTTTCCAATATCATCTTTATTTCTTTTAGCTATTTTACGTTTTTTCAATATTGAACTCTATATAATCTTTTAACCACCTAGATTTTCTATACACTAGTTTCCGGTGAATTTTAAAAAGAATCATTCCATGATCTAAATACCAATCTAGCATTCTTCCTTCAACAACATACTTTCCTTTATCACTTTGTGTTAACATAAGTTTTTTTGTTGGTCTGTATTTCTTAGGAATTAAAGATTTTTGATAATCTGAAAAATCTTCTATATTGGGAATTTTGTTTTCGGGACAAAAAGGATGATATTTTGTTGCGCCTTTTATATAATCAGGGTATGCTACATCAACTTCATATATGTAACCATAATTATTTTCACCATCTACTGTAGGTTCGTATTCAAGAATGGTACTCCATTCCATTTCACCTGTTGGTAATTCTTGTATCATGCAAGATGAATAAAACTATTAAAATCATAATATAACAAACAGTTTTCTCGCATGATTTCATCAACTGCTGCTTGACTCTCTTCATTTGATATACGTCCTTCTATATTTTGATTAAACAATTTTATAAATTGATCTTTTTCTTCTGGATTTAAAATTTTTAAATAACCGTAATCATCAGGATTTACTTTCTTATTATAACATTTAACATATCTATTACCTAGAACAGATGAAACACCACCTCTAATTCCAGATTCCAAAAATAATAATTTATCATAAGAACTTTCTTTATAATATTTAAGTTTAGCATTTGTATGTTTTAATCCTGCTAACCATGTTAAACCTGGTGTACTATATGTATAACATGGATCTATTCCATAATATTCTATACACATATCACGAAAGTTTTCAAAAAGATCAGCAAGGATTAACACATCTATCTGAAGATATTTTATTGTATAATCATACATTGTTCTACAATTTAACTCTTTCCAATTTTTTTCAGCTTCTGCATAATCTTCTTCAGATAGTTGCGATTGTTTTAATGTTGATTTAAATTTGTCACGTGAAGAAAGTTGATGTTCTTGCATTATTTCATTTATTCTATCTATGTTTCCAGTTAAATATTCGTAGGGAAAAATACCTTTTAAAGGTTTTAAATTTTATTTATTTAATATTTTACATTGTTCAGGTTTCAAAGGTTTCCCATGAACTCTAATGAATAAGGATTAAAAAATCTAAATGCATCTAATATTTGAATACAACCAAATTGCATCGAAAAATATTCTTCTTCTGTTTTACATAGTACGTTTGTTCTTAGTTGTTGAAATTTTTCAGATGAGAATAGATCTTTTATTATTAAATGGAAATCATATTTAGAACCATTGTAGAAATATAAAGGTACAAAGTTATACCTAAATTTATTAGCATTAAGATTACAAGAATTATGTGCTGCACCTCTATATAATCCATTTAGATGATCATGATCTTTTACTTTATAAGTTGTAAATTCTTTTCCACAGTAATAACAATTTTATTCATTATCAAATTGTACTAATTGGTCATACGTTAATGGAAGCATTGGCTTTTTTGTTTCAAGCAATTGTGAAAAATAGTTTTTTAATTCTTCTATTTTCTTTGTAGACATTTCTGAACTATCTTCACCGTAGTATTGATAATATTCTGATTTAAATAATTCAGGATAATTTGAACGAATGTACATTCCCCAATATAATGGTTTTTGTTCAAGCAAATGCTTACCAGAACTTTGTGTCATTTTAACATCATTATATGCTTCAAAATCACAATATATAATAAAGGGTACTTTATTTTTGTAATACCATTTATTATATACTAAATAATCTTCTTTAGTAAAAGTATTATTAACTGCTTCATTTTGTTGACAATTCTCCAAATGTCTATTCATTTCTTCTTTAGTTCTAAAGCTCGTCATACAGTGGAGACAGGGAAAATTAGCATTATCTGAAGTTTTTGTAAATATAGAAATATCTTTACACAATATGTGATGACCTTGATAATACAGTATATTCGCTTCTGCTGGTTGCATTAACTGCTGCTTTAACATTTTTAACTTTTGCTGATATTCCTGATGTAATATTTCTAACTGTTCTTGATATTGTTCTTGATATTTTTTTTGAAATTGTTCTTCATATTGTTCTCGACATTGTTCTTCATATTGTTCATGATATTCCTTACTTAACATATTTATACCCATATGATGTTCTTGTAGATTTTTTTGTTGACAAAGTTTTTTATATTGTTGTAGATTTTTTGGATGACATTCTAGTTCATTAAATTGAGAATTACATTGTTGGTGGACTATGTATGATAATTTTAAATGTTCTTCATCTTCAAGATTCAATTCTTTTTCAATATATTGTGAAATAATATAGTTTCTTCTTGTTGATATTCTTGTTGATGTTGATTATGCAACATTTGTAACTCTTGTTGATATTCTTGTTGATATTGTTTTTTATATAGTTGCGGTAGCATCTCTAACTTATGTATATATTCTGACAATAGAGACGACCGCTCGGTTTCGTACTCATAGGGAAATCCACATCCTTTTCAATTATTATGATTAATCATTATTGGTGATAATGTTTTTATAATTTCATATTTTTCAGTACATATTACATTTCCTTTGTAAATAATATTATGATGCATGTAATTTCCTCTTTCATTGTATACTATTTCTGTTTGGCATAAATTTTTGTTATTCAAATAAAATTCTTTTAAGTTGTTATAAACAATGTTATTAACTTCAATATCTCCGGCATATATGGGAGTAATATCACCAATAGAAATATACTTCACATTTAATTCAAAAACTTTTACTTCAATTAAATTTTTATTCTTTTTATGAAACTTCATTAATTTATTATAATTATACGGACCTTAATCTAAGTCATCAGAGAGATCAAGTTCATTTATTTATTCTTCTTTATTATAATGACTTAGTCTTTCTTTGTGATATTTTGCAAGATGTAAATGTGCTATAACACTCAACAGAAAACAATATTCATCTTCATTCTGTATGTTGATTATTTGTGGAGAACTGAAAGGAAGGTGTATGTAACTAACCCCAGTATTATTTTATATTTGTCAATTACTATTTTCTTAGATAGTATTGCAATAAATCTCCAACCAGATTCACGCAACTGAGCTTCAGTTATGGCATCTTTTAATTTAGTTATCATTGTTTCAAAAATGGGTTGTATATCATTTACATTATGAATTTCTTGTGCCTGTGTAAAATGTTCTTGTATTATTTCTTCAGTCATTCCATCGGATCCAGCTTTTGTAAAAAGTACTTCTACATTCATATAACATTTGAAAGATTTTTTAAATATATTATAGAAGTTTGTTAATACATCATAAAAAGTTTCATTGGTTTCATTATGTTCAACAGACTCATCAAATAAATATTTTATATCTGTTACAGCTTCGTCGGTTTTTTCAGTTTCATTAAATAAATATCTTCTATCTGTTTCGGGCGAAGTATTAGAACCTTCGGGCGAAGTACTAGAACCTTTGATTTCCCCAAAAAAATCTTCACTATTAAAAGCTTTTTTATATTCCGAATGTGAATAATCATCAAATATTTTTTTAACTTTTATATCAGTAGGTAATGCTTCTAGATAGTTTTTGTAATTATCAAATTTTAATATATTTCTTTCATCAGATCGATCTACATTTTGTAAATACATTTTACTTTTTAAATGAAATTGATAACTTCTTTTTTGTTAGTAACTTTCTTTTACATAAGACACAATGAAACTTCGTATTTTCCATTATTTGTTTTTTAAAGAAAAAATTTGTGTTTTAATTTTAGATATAGACATTCTAATATCAAAGTCTTGAGAGTTATTATATACTTCACGTTCAGTATCCATTAATATATTCAAATCTTATATATATATATATATATATATATATATATATATATATAATCTTATATATCATATTCTTGCATTTGCTTAATTATAGAGTAGGAGAAAGTGTTACATGTCGCGTAAATTTTTTCTTCAATGTAATTTTTTGACAACCTCTACACTTTACTTTTTCTTTTAAACAATCCATACACTGATATTTACTATCATAAAACTCTGTCTTAGGATTCCTGATAAAAATAATAATACTAAAGAAAAAAGATTTTCTGGTCAAATAAATATTCTTAAACGTCAAGCACCTGATGAATATGGTATCATGTTACCTTACGACGGAGAAAATATACAAAGCGAAATATTTGAAACAATCGTCAGTGAGAGTAATTTAAGTGATGATGATGACACGTGGGAATAATAATTTTTTATTACATCTAAAAACTTATTACATCTAAAAATTTCATTACATATGAAAATTTTATTACATCTAAAAATTTATTTATAGAATATTTTGTCTCTTATCATTTTTTTACAATTTCTAAAAGTTCAACATCAATTCTTTTAATATTATTAATTTCTTTAAAATAACCGACAGTATCTTCATATTCACCAAAATTTAAATACATAAAATGAATGACATTTTTGAAATGTGAAATACAATAATATATTTCTTTATCACGGTCAGCATTAATTTCTTTAGTTACATTATTTTCATGACTAGAATAATGATTAGAAAGATAATGAAATATTTCACGTATAATATCACGTTCTTTAGTTATTTTAATTTCTTTATCATATGAAGTTTTATTAAAAGACAATTTGAATTCATTTTCACGAACTATTGATTCTTCATCAACATCATAAATTACACTTTTTGGTATAGGATGCCATTCCCTGATAGGAATATCTAATTCCAAATTATATTTATTATTTGATAATAATATGATAGAGAAAAATATTGGTCTTTGATCTCTTTTGGAAAATTTAATAACACCACCATAATCTGAATCATTTTTAGTTTTTATCAAAGATGATAAAATTTTAAATTGATTAGATGTCAATCCTAATTTAAATTTTGTAGACCCAACACATAGTTGTCTAATAGTATCATCAACTATTCCATTGTTATGATTTTCAATTGTTAAAAAATGAAATTTAGATAAATTTTGATTATATGTAGTATTAACATCATGTTGATATATAAATTTTTCTTCACTTAAATTTTTATAATTACTAGTATTTTTATTATTTATTTGTTTTGGTGTATCAGAAATATTTTGATTATTGGATGAATTATGTTCTTCAAGATTATTATGCTCTTCAATATGATTCACAGGATTATTATGATTATGACTATGGTCATTGTTAATAGTATAAGGTGTTGTCCACATATAAATTTTTTCTTGTTGTGCTAAACCATTTAAATATGATTTTAAAAATTAATGTTTAAATTAGAATAGAATCCCACATATCTGTCATTATCATATCTATGGGGCATTTCTACCATTTCTCTTTTATAAACAGTATCTCTATAATATACATGACATAATAATTCATCATTATGTTTTTTACTTTCAATATGAATATTATATTGATTTAATTCGTCTACAAAAGTAGTAAGCAAACGGCGAACACCCGACCGGCGCGCCCCCCCTCTGGAACGACAGAGGTCTGTCGTGGTGTGCCGGCCAGATGGGTCCACGTTCACAAAACGTTCGCTGACTCCCCCCCCCTCTGGAACGACAGAGTGTCGTGGTGGACTTGGGCGACCGCAAGGATTTGTCTTGAGGCTATAGTGTGTGATGTTTTTCGTGCAATCTGCTGAATGTTGGGTTGTAAAATCGGCTGTTTCGAGTGGAAGGAGTGCTCGGATGAGAAAACGGAGGTCAGATTCGGATTCAGCGTGAAATTCTGCATCGGTATGGTGAATTTGAACGCAATGGGAGAGAAAAATTTTCGCTGACGTCCCCCCCCTCTGGACAGCTAGCTTCGATCTTGGCTTCCAGTGGACGGATTTAGTCGTGCCATAGCTCGTTTGAAAGCTAAGAGTGAGACAAATTCACTGAAACAAACGGCTTGTTCATGTCTGTCTTCGTTTAGATGTGAGACGCCATTTAAGATTTTGGGACATTGGCGAAAAACGACAGAGTTAGAATTTGGGACGTTTTGGGCTGTAGCTTCAAAACGAACCATCGGATTGGAAAACGGATTTCAGATTTGGAATCAGCGTGAAATTCTCTATCTGTATGGTGAGTTTCAAGGCAATCGGCGAGAAAAAATTTTCAACATTTTTCGAAAAACGACAGAGTTAGAATTTGGGACGTGCAATGGATGGGTTAGATAAAGGGCGATCATGTCTTTCTCAAACGACTGCGGAACATTACATTTTCATAGGCAAAGTTTAAAAGGAGCTGTTCAAGATTATGTGATAAATTTTCATAAAGATGAGACCGACATCGAAGCAGTGGTCGATGATGCTAACACTCTATTTCTAGAGTTAATGAATACATTCTCTGATAGCATTATCATGGCGCGATTAGTTGCGAAAATTAAGTTTAGTCATTTTGGAAAGGAAGAGGTGGAAAGTCGCTCTTTCCATTTTGCTTCTTATTCAATGGAAGTGGTTGATCACCCCGAAGAATTTTTTAAAAGACATATGATAAAAATTGCTGAACGTCTTAACGCATTTAACCATCATGGTAGCAGTCTAGTGATTGAAGCGATTTCAGATATTCACATTCAACTTTCCATAAAGAAAAATTGAAAATGAAAATGCAGTGGTACTTGATTGTAGCACAACTGGTTTTCGAGCTATGTCTGCTCACTCTCGAAGTATATTCCTTCTGTACATGTGTCTATTATTTAGAAAAGGCTAGCAAATTCATATCTTCAAAAAGACTTGCCATAGGCATCAGTAACGGTGAAACTATGTGTTGTGATGTATGTAAGCGAAAGGATGGAAATGAAAAGCGCATCTTCAAGAGATGTAAGCATGCTTTTTGTCAACGCTGTTTCATACGTAATTGCATTCAACTTTGCAAATGTAACCACTGTGATATTGCTCATTTCGAGTGTCACTTATGTCGCAATAGTTAGTACCTATGCAAATGTGGTAAAGATAGGTTTTAGCAAAGACTAACACGGAAAATGGCGAAACGTAAAAGTCAAAAGTCTTCAAAGTTTTCTTCAGCCATTCAAGCTCTCCGACGAATGAAAGCAAATCAGCGATACAATGCTATACGACATGCTAACGATAAATTCATTTGTGAAATTATTTCTCATGTGAGGAAGTTGAGGACGAAGAAATTAGCGCCAAAACAACGAAAGTTACTTAAGCGATATGCTACGAAATTGCGTTTCATCTCCAATCCTAAAGTCACCCTTCAAAGAAAGAGGAAAACTCTAACACAAAAGGGTGGTTTCCTTTCAGCAATACTTCCAATGATAGCTCATGCCGTGGGCAACCTATTGGGTAATATCTTTGGCTCTAAGCGTTAATTATGCAAATGTTGAATCTCAAAGTGATAAAATGGATTTCAGACTTCAATGTGATAAAGTTCTGACTGTATCAGGTCCATCTCATGCAGGTAAAACTGTTTTCACGCTGAATTTATTGGATAAAAGAAGGGAGTTGTTTAAGGAACCTATCAATCGAGTGATTTGGTGTTATGGTATTTATCAACCGTCGCTGTTTCAGGAATTGCAAAGTCGCAACTTTATTCGACATGAAGGAATTATTCCAGTGGATAAACTTCAGTCTAATGATGTTGTTGTATTGGATGATTTATTAAAAGAAAGTAAGAATTCAAAAGATGTTACAGATATGTTCACTCGCGCAGCACATCATAAAAGGTGCTTTATCATCTATATCACACAAAATTTGTTTCCTGATGGAAAAGAAGCTCGTACACGAAACCTGAATACACACTATTATGCTATTTTCAAGAACCCGCGAGATAAAAGTCAATTTGAAATTTTAGCGCGACAAGTTGCACCCAGAGGATCAAAAGCCTTAATTGAAATTTTTCAAGCAGCTACTGAAAGACCATACGGTTACTTATTCATTGACTTTACGCAAGAGTGTCCGGAAGAATTTAGATTTCGAAGTGATATTTTGGAAACTCCCATGATTATCTACAAACTATGAGTTCTTATTCTCGCATGATTGTTATTCCTCAGGATGAATATGTACAATTGACTGCCATGCAGCAAGTAAAGCAACCTCTTGCAAATCAAATGTATAGGAAAGAAATAGATTATCAGCAAAATGTTCACATCAAAGATCCACATCGTGCTGTATTATTACAATCGGAAACTGTTGAGCAATTAAAAAACTTGAAGAATAAGATGCGTGACTCTGTATCGACTGCTACACCTTTAGCATCTCGCGCACATGCCATATCTCTTTTCAATAGTATTGAACCCCATCTCAATGTAAATGATAGAGGAGAAATCATTACAGATGAAAATAAAGTGATTGATGCTTCACGTTATGAAGACTTGATTCAGTATGCCACACGTAGAAAGCGCCGTCAGGGCTATGTTCCACCTGGTTGGTCATACTTTCTTAAACTATTGAAAAAGCATAATGTACCAAAATTTGCTTTGAATAATGAGACATTGAAAGAACTTGATTCAACAGTGGCTACTGCTCCAATGCTTCAGACGATGAAAATGCCAACAAATTGGTTTAAGGCGTCACCTGCTACATCCCCTCCCACACTCACTAAGCAAACAAGAGGAAGAACTCGACGTAGATCTACATCACCACTAAAACTAGTAAAAGGAAAACGTAAAACAGCTCCTCCTAGGAAATACATGTTCTCAGACTATTAATATGAAGCAGATGTGTTGCTTGCCATGTAATGAGCCGCCAGAGGTGAATGTCATTGTCACTTGCACTTGCTGCGCCAGCTCTCATAATGAAACCCCTAAGCAATGTGAACACGATCGCAAAACCGCTAAAGCTAAATGCTGCAGTTGTTGTAAATGTAGAAAGGCAAGAAAACAAAAAGATGAGAAGGAGGAAAAAGAGTCAGTCGTCATCGACTGAACGTTTGAAGTCAATCTATTATGATGTAAAACATCCGGCAGGATTTGCATCTATCAAGAAATTATCAAAAGCGAGTGGTCTTCCACAATCACAAGTGAAACGATGGTTAAAGGGTCAGGCTACCTATACACTCCACAAACAAACGAAAAAGAAGTACCGCACCCGCCATTATATTGTTCATGACATCGATGAACAGTGGCAAGCAGATTTGTGCGATGTCGCCTCCATTTCAAAACATAACTCGGGCAATAATTCTATTTTAACCGTCATTGATATTTTCTCGCGTTATGCGTGGGCTCAACCTTTAAAAACTAAAGAAGGGAAAGGAGTAGCAAAAGCATTCCAAACAATTTTTCGAGAAGGTCGGATTCCAAAAAGAATTCAGAGTGATCAAGGAAAAGAGTTTGAAAATCAGCATGTGACAAGATTATTTGAGAGGCATGACATTGAGTTGTTTAGTGTAAAGAGTGCTTATAAAGCTGCACTCGTTGAACGTTTTAATCGCACATTAAAAAATCGCTTGTGGCGACATTTTACTGCCAACTTGACACAAAATTGGACAAAGGTTCTACAAGATACACTCCATGCCTACAATCACTCTATCCATCGTTCTATTGGACTCAGACCAGTAGATGTAAATGCTGACAATGTAGATAAAGTGCGCGAATCATTCCATTGTAAACGCACTCATGTGAAAAGTGATGTGAAAATTGGTGATAAAGTTCGTATCTCAAAAGTGAAAAGTGTTTTTGCTAAAGGGTACCTTCCTAATTGGACAGAGGAGGTATTTACAGTATCAAGGATTAATCAAAAAGACTCTCCAACCAGCTAAAAGTTGAAAGATTACGATAATGAAGAAATTGAGGGTAGCTTTTACCGCGATGAGATTGAGGTAGTCACTGAAAGTGAAACATATTTGGTAGAGAAAATCATTCGATGTAAAAAACGGCAAGGTGAAGAATGGTGTCTTGTTAAATGGAGTGGTTATCCTTCAAGTATGAACTCTTGGATGCGTCGTTTCGACATCTTTCATCTAAGTGATCGACAGTGATTCATGCAAAATTGTAACTAACAATGTTTAGGGTTTGAGCTATGAATCCAACTGCCTCATTTTATTCACGACCCTCCTATGTAAGTGGTGGAGGACAAATTTACATCGGCGCTCGCCGCCAACGTGGAGGTAGCATACTTGGTGCACTGAAATCTGTTGTAGCACCTCTCATATCCAATGTCGGTAGATCTTTAAAACGAAATGTTTTAAGTAATGCCGTTGGCTTTGCTGGTGATGTTGCTAGTGATCTTTCCAGAGGTAGAAGTTTTAAGAGCAGTTTGTTGAATCGTGGGAAGGAACGCGGTTTAAAAACATTGAAGCAGACCTTTGCTGGTGTTACTCAAGGAAAGAAATCACCTAAACGAATGAATAAAGGAAGGAGGAAACATCGCGGAGCTGGTAAGGTGCGATCTTCAGTCAAAAGGCATTCACGCAAACGTCGCAGAGGCTCTAATCATTCATCAGGCGCTAAACGACGACGCTGCTATAACTTCTAATCATGGAGTGTAAAACTTCCGGTTTTTGTTTGTTTGATCAACAAGCCATACAGACAGATATTCTTAGTTCAAGTATTGTAGATTATCATCCTCGAACAGCTGAGAATGCTGGCCCCATTGAATTTGTTATTCCTGGTGGTAGTGATGACTACATAGATTTGAGTTATGCGATGGTTGATTTGAGGTTTAGAATTCAGCAAGCAGATGGAACTGCTATTGACGATACACATAAAGTTGGACTGAACAATTTACCATTGACTACATTACTTCGCGATGTTTCTCTAACGATTGGAGAGCAGCAGGTGGAAGGTGGTCAAAGCGATTATCCCTATAAATCATATTTCAATCATGTATCACAGTTTCATCCAGCAGCACAAAAAAGTCATATGGAAGCCATGGGATGGTACAGAGATGAAGCAGGAAAATTTGATGTTGAAACAAACAGTGGCTTTGTAAAGCGATCTGCTATGATTAAAGATAGTAGAGTATGTCAGCTATATGGTCCGCTGAATTTAGACTTCTTTAGACAGTCAAAGTTTTTACTCTGTAATACCAGCATGCGACTCAAGCTGACATTGAATAAGCCTGAATTTGCGCTGAATGCATTTGCTAAAGTTGACAATTTTAGAATTCATGTGGAAGATATTGCACTTTACATTCGTCGAGTAGTACCGAATCCAAGTGTCATTAGAGGACATGCTGAAGGTCTTAACCGCCAAAATGCCATTTACCCCGTTCAGCATACAAAGCTTCTCACCTTTACAATTCCGAAAGATCAAAAGAGTTTCATGAAAGATGGCCTCTTTCCATCGGAAGCACCGAAGCTCCTCATGGTGGCAATGGTTGAAAATGATGCATTTAATGGTAATATAAAGAAGAATCCTTTCAATTTTAAACACAATCAGTTAAGTGAAATTGCTTTACGTGTAAATGGTGTGAGTCATCCTGGTCCACCCTACAAACCAGATTTTGCTTCAGATCAATTTATACGCAGTTATGTTGATTTTATGGATGTCTTTGGCTTTTACAATACGGATCACACCAACGGACTGACTATGAAAGAGTTTAAGAGTGGATATACTATTTATGCATTTGATTTGACTGCTGACAGCGATATTAGTGCACCCTATCGTCAAGTGAACGTGCCTCATAATATTCGTTTGGATTTTATCATGGAGAATCATTTCATCTATTTCCTTCCCTGCTGTCTCATCCTTAAAGCAGCCAAGTTTTGCCTTATTTTTGATGGAGTAGAGTGGGTGATCAGTAGGATAATTTGATGTATCAAAATATCTTTCTAAAGATTTTCCTACTTCATTGAAATTTAAATCTTTTTGAGTGGTAATACCTAAGAAGAAACTATCTGTATCGCCTCCCAACAAACGAACCTCTTTTACGAGAGGACATGGTTTTAGTATTTTATAAAAGAGTTGGTACATTTCAAGCTTAGAGTAATCTAGTACAGCTTGACCAATATAGATGGGCTTGCACAACTCAACTTCAGATTTTATCATTTTAACACCTACAAGGTCCTCATCGATAATGTCTCTATCGATGAATAGAGGTTATGAGATTAATTTCTTAAATTTTGTAACATCATTGACTAGTTTATAGTTTACACGTTTTCTAACATCCTCCATCGTCTTACCAAATAGACTATTATTCTTATACTTATAAAAATCTTTTTTAAAATTATTTTGGGCTAGTGCACGTTTCTGGCTGTTGCTATCAATATATGGTTTGAGGAAGGCTTTCTGTCTAAATTTAATAATGCGGTGAACTCTTTTTAAAATCATACCCATTTCTAAATAAAATTTTAAGATGCTAAAGTGGACTAGATAGTTTTCCTTATCATACTGGGTGAGTAAAAGTTTGCGGCAAGGCTTATAGTCGGGTTGACCGCATGATTCTAAATCTTTATGAAATTGTTTCATAAAGTTGGAAAACATATCTTTGGTCACTTCACCTGATTCGGGTGCGAGTGGAAAATCTACGGTTTTATGTTTAATATTATTTGGATAGATTAGATCTATCTCAAAATAATATCCCCAATCACCTTCATCTGGAATTGCTAGTATGTTAGAAGGGTTGGAGAGATGCTGAATTTCACTATCATCTAACCAGCTAAACTAAGAGTGAGGGAGTGGTTTGGATAGTGAACTACCATATAAATTATTTTGGTCATAATACTTAAGATGAGTCTGATGATCGACTACTAATTTTGATTTTAACCTATGTTTATTTACAAATGTGAGACCACCGCGAATTCCTCGCTCAAATAAATTATACATCTCTGGATCTTGTAAGAGATGAATGGTCTCACCAGTCATTTTAAAAGCAGACTTAAATGACATGGCTGGCAGACTGACAAAGTGGACGGGGTCTAACTTATCTTCTTCTAATGCCACTCGTCGAAACTCCTGAAATACATCAGCCAGCAAAAATACATCTAACTTAAGGTAGGCAATCATATATTCGCCAAATGTATGGCAGTCAAATTTTATCCATGCATCTTGTGCATGATCATAATCTTCGGTCTTACATTCTGCACCGCTCAAATCATTTTTAAATTTATCTATGGGCGGAAGAGAAGTCTCGCCGAGTTTATTAATCGCACCAAAATATGCATATGGAAAGACTCCTTTCCGTGTGATGACTTCATCGGTTAGATTTGGATATTGTTTCTTAAGATTTTGTGTTAGTGGAAGAGACTTTAGATTTTGTACGAGAGAGGCCAGTGATGCAGTCATAAATTGGTAGGAATCTAAAAATTTTATATCAAAATAGACCGTCTTATTTTCTTTAGTTTCATCGACAGGCACTTTTGCTGTCATGGCCATAAACTTCTCTCCCGTTTGTGCTATTACATCAAGCTTCCACTCTTTCATTTGACCTAAACCTCCTTTTATTATCATATGGCTGTCGTAGCCCTTGAAATTATGGAAAATGACGGGTAATGTACGCCGTTTCATCCTAAGTGAAAAATTGCATTTTGAACATAGTGCGTTTCTAAATTTACCAGTGATGTGATCATGGTCGCGCACTTTCTTAATCTTATCATCATCAAATGTTTTACTACATTTGGGGCAAACGTTGCAACTATCAAATTTTGCTTGATCATCTGCTGTCATATGCAATGATCTGCGATAGAGTTCACCATCATACTTTTGTTGAAATTTTACAGCCTGATCGAGGAATTGCAGGAATTGGTAAAAACAATCCTCACCTTGCCAGACGTGCATTTTATTTTTTCTATTTTGGAAATGGTCATGCCATACTTCATAGCAGGATATGGCTGCTGGCTTGTGGATGATATCATCGATATAGCATTCGATGTCAGGATAGATGACACGAAGAGGACTTAGTTCATCGCCATTCTCTCTATATGAAAACTCCTTATCTTTGGGCATGCGCTCCATTTGTAGTTTACCTCGCTTACACCATTCGTAATGAGTTTCAAATTTATTTTTACTCCTAAAGTTGCGAATGTATCTGTCACAGTAATAAATCTCTGATGAGCTAGAATTTCTTAGGTGGTGGTATAAGCGAGAAATTTTGGGAATACCGCAGTAGTGCCATTCCTCACTATCATCCTGTCTTACTAATAAAAGGTTGACAACGTGCACATAACAACTCGAACGCGAGTTGTAGCGGACACCCTTCAATCCCTTTTCCCAAACATGGAGAACTATTTTGATGTTGTTCAATTTTTCAAATTTTTCTATATCTTTAATTTTCATATCTTCACTATTGCAGTCATCAAACTTTAATTCATTCTCCCACTGTTGATACTTACTCTTGCGGTATCGGCTATTCTGTACATCATTATAGTGGAGAATGGAGAGAGACGGCATACTTAAAACAGTGCGATTCGCAATCTACAGAAATGACTGCTGTTTTATTTTTTAAACTTTTCGGAAGTTTAAAGGAGCCTCGTCCAGAGTAGTTCTCTAATAAAGTGATTTTAATGATGGCGGTCTCAATACCATCAAAAACGAGTCCACTATCACGCTCGTTAAATTTATCTATGTTTAATTTTAACCCTTGGATATGAAAATTTATCCAAGACTCGCAGTCTACAACTTCGGTTGCAGGAGAGGAGGGTATGTGAAACTCCAACCTCTCTACTATTTGACCAGTATGGTGGTCGATTTTTGCATATTTTATTTTGAGATAGATGAGCGCCTTCATTCTAAAATTGGCTAAATTGTTGAAGATTGCACCAATCAAAGATGAATTTTGATGAAACCATTCTTCAAAGTCAGTAATGGTTTCTGAGGATTCCATCTGGTAGTTCCTCACTAAATTATTTATCGACACTTCAGAGAGTCGGATAGAGGAGGCGCTGTTAGTATAACTATCGTCACTGTGTGTATGTCGAAGTCTATGTGAAGATAGTTCAAAATGTGAGTCAAAAGACTGAATGCATAAATCGCAAGAAAAGGAGACATCGTTAACAGAATCATCCCCACCTTCGGAGATTGATGCTGACTTAGGTCTACAAACACCTCGCTTGATGTGTCGGACGAGATCACGCTTCCTCGTGAAGATGTGCCCACAGTCAGCACATTCCCGATCGTTGCATTCCCGCGACAATGTTGACATGGACTCGCTCGAGATGGGACTGGTATCACCTGAAAGAGAAATCATTCTTTCATCTCTGTTCAAGTCTCAGTGTATTGTTACAACCTACCTTGACTCAACAACTCTAAACTTTCCTCGAGAAGGGAGGGCGTTGGTGATGAAGTTGATGCCTGAAATTGAGGAAGATGCTATTAGCCACACGTTTGAGGGAGATGAGAGAGGAAATCTTCAACTTACCATTTCAACGAAATCAAGTTTAAGGTTGATACTTCAACAAGATAGAGATTTCACTCAAATTTCGAATTCACGAGATAGCAGTTCACTTGTACACCTCAAATAATAACAGAATTCGTTAGAGAACACTTCACTTATACGTCTCAAAGACAGAGTGAAATGATACGGATGTCACTTTACATATATACTTTCATATTCATCATTCATTGGCTGTTCATTCTGATTGGTTGCTTGTTGATACTTAAGAATTAGAAAACATTTCAACGTCATTATTCACAGTCAACATGACAAGCCCTCCGACAACACCAAACACAAAATTCTCTTCTCCATGCTCAACACCAAAGGCGCTCGTTGCACCAAACGCTCCAACGAAGGGGAAGGTAGAGAAGGTGTACCGACTGGACAATATCAGAAAGTTATCATTATCAGTGGACGAGGAAGAGGAGAGTGTATGTGAGAAGGAGTGTCCCGACTTAACAGGCGTGAGGTGGAAGTATCTCCAGTACGATACTGACGATGTGATGGAGATCACCAGCACGAAATTCCTCCACCAATTATGGGAGTGGTACACCCCTAACTCCCAGCCACGAACTATGGCGGAGTGGGAGTATATTGACAAAGTGAGGCTCGCAGTGGAAGAACGATTAAAGCAACTGAACTGTTTTTGTTATCTATGTGAAGCCAGACTCTGGGACGATATTGACGATGAAGACCTTTTGAAATACGAGTACATGCCATAATAAATTTTTATTTCGTATTATCTTTGCTTTCATACTGACTTACTTGAATGGGACTTCAGTGGATGATTTAACCATGTATACTTTTTCATTTGGAAATAGTAGCACGCTTAGTCTAACTTGTAAATCTTAAAACATTTCATATGGGCGATGATGATAGATGAAATAGTGTCAAATAAAATTAAGATAGCTTACACTTCTGATACAGGGATAGCAATCGACTGCGATCCATGTGTAAAGAGCTTGTTAGACTACGGATGGGCTTCAGTGGATGATTTAGCCATGTATACTTTTTCATTTGGAAATAGTAGCACGCTTAGTCTAACTTGTAAATCTTAAAACATTTCATATGGGCGATGATGATAGCTGAAATAGTGTCAAATAAAATTAAGATAGCTTACACTTCTGATACAGGGATAGCAATCGACTGCGATCCATGTGTAAAGAGCTTGTTAGACTACGGAAGAGAGAAGTGTGTTATGTTGCGTGTGGCGCGTGAGTGTCCTCCCATTTCATTCCATTCATCAATTTGTCTCATTGATAGAGACAGGTAGAACTCATGGTTCTCATAACATATGCAATGGAAAGTTTTAGGCATCCTTCAACAGTTGGCTAAATGTCGCCCTGACGCGAATGCATACTACGTTGAGACAGAGGCAATCACTTGCAAACATGACGCAGAGAGGTTAAACAAGACTGACCATTGCCGAATGTCCCTTGCGGTATACATAGCTACGGGTTTCACCGCCGCCCTTTACAGGAACGCCCGTCGAAAGGAAGTATTACACCGAACTTCATTTGCAACGTTCAAGTTGACTGATAGCAGATTCAACTTAATGATAGTATTCGGCAGTCCGAAGACTGCCCAGGGCAAACCGCGTGGAGGTTCTATCATGTCTTGCCCCATGGTGGCCCTTAAGAGAGCCGGTGGTTCGTTCTCGGGAGTCGTCATCAGCAATCTTACTCCATACCGATTCTGCTGAGAGAGAGCCGAAACCGTTCAACCTCAGCAGTGTCGACTTCAATGCTAGTTGGTATGTGAGTGGAGGGTGGAATGTAGCGCCATTCCATTGGATTGGCAACACTTGCTGTCATCGCATTGCCAATCTGAGCAAGATTGTTGTGAACTCTGTCTTGCTCCTCTATTCTAGCAAATTCATTAAATAAATTTTGCGGTCTTAACTGCGGTCCGCGAGGAGAGTTGACTGCAGCGTTTGGCGTCTCCATGATTGAAATGAAATGAAATGAGAGGTAGTGGTTTATATACCCCTCTAATGTGATGTAACGTTCAAGTTGACTGATAGCTTAATTTAATGATAGTATTCGCCAGTCTAAAGACTGCCCAGGGCAAACCGCGTGGAGGTTCTATCATGTCTTGCCCCATGGTAGCCCTTAAGAGAGCCGTTGGTTCGTTCTCGTCGTATCTGAAAATAGAAGGAAAAATAGATGAAATTATATTCAAGTGATAGAGATGATATTAACTTACCATAAATCAATTCAACCGGTTCGTTGAACCTTCGATGGTGGTGGCTGAGGCAAGTATTTGGCCGGCAGTTTCCGCTTGCGGTGGCGTAATTCTTTGATGTCACCATCATGTTTTATTGAGAGATGAAGGCATCGCATCTCCGCCATCGCCCCATCGTAGCACTCGAATGTGGTATCCAAGCCCTCACTCTCAAGGATGACGCTGTCGACGATTCTGCTCTTGATGATGGGAATGTGGAGCGTTGTTCGTCTCTCTTCTTTCTTCTGACTCTCAGTCAGGCTAGTCTTTAGTTGCTCGATTTTTAAATTTGACACCTCTTCCTGAGCTTTTCGTGATTTTATGTACGTCGCCTGCTCTTCAGCTCGTTTTCCGCTGGCAAGCGCCCTTTCGCGGAAAGGTTCTAAGTTAATTACTTGGGTCTTGAGGGCACGAATCTCGGCTACCTGACCCTTCAAGTGGAAATTGTCATCCCTAAGGGCCGAACATTCGTTTTTGTAACGAGTGAGCTCATCTTTTAATTTCGTGAGTGCATATTCCTGGCTCACTTTTGCGATCTGCTCATCCTTATTCCAGCTGTTCATCTGCTGCTTAATCCCCTTCTTTGCTAGGGATGGTGCGATCACTTTCTTTTTCGGGGAAGACTGATTTGTCGGTTTTCCTATCTCTTCCGCGTTTTTAGTGATGACGACCTCCTCAGAATCGGAGTCATTTGAGCTGTCCAAATCGCTTAGTGGGGCCTTCTCTTCTGCTGTCGATGAGGTAGTGGCCGAAGCAGCAGGTTCCAAAATTGTTGCAATAGCCTCTTGTAGTGCTGCGTCTAGATCGACTGTTTCTTCGTTGAAGAAGGACGCGATCACTTTGCCGATGTCTGATGTCGTATAATTGTTAGCCTTTTTGACCGGACATTCGGCGTGGGCGATGTAAAATGCCTCATGCTCCTTGCCTTTCAAAAATTTCAGGCAATGTGCACAGCCGGAAATAACGGCTCTTTCCTCGTGGAAGTGAGGAGTATTCTTATACTTATTAATGTGGCGTTTGAATTCGCCACCCCTCTTTATTTCTCCGCAAGAGCACTTTTTAAATAAAAATTTTGAGTTACCTCCCATTTTGTAACTTATGTATCTGTAAAGGAAGGATGAAATAGAATTACTAACAGGCGACATTGGCAGTCATTCTTATAATCATACAGCTAAATTGTGAGATTGGTGGAAAGTGTCGAACCTTTGAATCCGTTACAGGCATTACTCAGAGGGGATCTTATCCCAACTCCAAGGCCTCGGCCCACAAATCCAACCTCCCGCGGACAGAGCGTGAGTCATGTCACTGTGTTGGTATCCGGACCCCGATTTTGACATGAAAACCAGTGGATTGTTTACAAAGGTTGCAAATTCCAAGCCGAAGCTCGCCTCCCACAACTTTATAAAGGTCTTTATTGAAATCAGAAGGTTTGAAAACCCCGAAAATTGCCAAAAATAGCGAATTTAAATTTTTCAACTTTTTAGCACTACTTATGAAATTTTATAAGTAGTGTGTCACTGAGGGCAGGTCAATAGCGACCGAACCTTTTTTCAATCAAGTCAAACGGACTTGTAGAAGCAAAGTTACAAGCCTTTAAAGTTTTGGAGTCTTTTATGGCCTGGAGACGAAGGCCATCTCCTGGCTAACCTCTAAGTCTGACGCCTTAGCTGATATCAGCAATGAAATTTTCTAAGTCGGTTTCTTACTGAAACCCGGGATTTGGAATGTCCGAAGCTATCATCGGAGCTCAGAGAGACGACTTACCGTTGGCAATCTCTCGTCTGAATGACAAGTCTCTGTCGGTTCCCAGCTTATATAGTGTGTGGCGATCAGCTGATGACGTAATACTCATCATCCAAACACTAAAAACCCGTCTATCTCCGGTTCTAGTGCTCCGATTGAGCTGGAAATACACCATTTCTATGTAGAATTTGACGCTGAATCCGAATCTGGCCTCCGTTTTCCCATCCGATGCTTCGTTTTGGCTCTACAGTAGGCAGCCATCGCAAAAATTCTAACTCTGTCGTTTTTACGAAAAATGTTGAAAATTTTTCTCTCCGATTGACTTGAAACTCTCCGATTGACATGAAACTCACCATACAGATAGAGAATTTCACGCTGATTCCAAATCTGAAATTCGTTTTCCAATCCGATGCTTCGTTTTGAAGCTACAGCCCAAAACGTCCCAAATTCTAACTCTGTCGTTTTTCGCCAATGTCCCAAAATCTTAAATGGCGTCTCACATCTAAACGAAGACAGACATGAACAAGCCGTTTGTTTCACTGAATTTGTCTCACTTTTGGCTTTCAAACGAGCTATGGCACAACAAAATCCGTCCACTAGAAGCCAAGATCGAAGCTAGCTGTCCAGAGGGGGGGGACGTCAGCGAAAATTTTTCTCTCCGATTGCGTTCAAATTCACCATACCGATGCAGAATTTCACATTGAATCCGAATCTGGCCTCCGTTTTCTCATCCGATGCTTCGTTTGGGCGCTACAGACCAAAGCGTCCCAAATTTGAAAATTTGGAAATGTTGAAAATTTTTTCTCTCCGATTGACTTGAAACTCACCATACAGATAGAGAATTTCACGCTGAATCCGAATCTGGCCTCCGTTTTCTCATCCGAGCACTCCTTCCACTCGAAACAGCCCATTTTACAACCCAACATTCAGCAGATTCACGAAAAACATCACACACTATAGCCTCAAGACTAATCCTGGCGGTCGCCCAAGTCCACCACGACACTCTGTCGTTCCAGAGGGGGGGGAGTCAGCGAACATTTTGTGAACGTGGACCAACCTGGCCGGCACACCACGACAGACCTCTGTCGTTCCAGAGGGGGGGGCGCGCCGGTCGGGTGTTCGCCGTTTGCTTACTACTTACAAATAATCAAATTCTAGATTTTGAGAAAGATTCTAATTTTTTTACTAATTCTCTAATGTTGATATAATTGATGATTTCAGTTTCAATCCAATCAGTATAACTAATTGGTAAAACCGCTCTAATAAACCCATATACACTATCATACCCTATGATAACCATATTTTCTTTATTCAGTTCTGCATATGCAACATCATTATATTTACTTACAATATCCATAAATTTTATAAATGGATCACCTGGAAATATACAATAATTTGTATCAATAGAAGGTAAACCTTTAGTCTGTTCTTTAAATATTTCAGCTTGTAATTCAAACAAAAGATTAACATCTACACGTGGATTATTGTTATTATAATCAAAACATTTATTTTCAAATCCCGATGATCCTGTCGAATAAGAAGAACAGGATGATACGGACGAATATAATTTTTCTAAATTTGCTTTTTCCATTTTTTTCTTCAATATAATTTTTTGACAACCTGGACACATTACTTTTGCTTTTAAACAATCCGTACACTGATATTTACTATCATAGAACTCTGACTTGGGTTTTTATAATTTGGCACATTTGACTTATTTCCATTTTTTTATTTTTATTAAAAAAATTATTTTTTTATTGTTTCAAAAATGATGTTACCAAATGCTGGTGGAGGTGCATGTATCCCGAATAATCGTGAATCAGAAATAAAAATAGAAAATTATATCATGAAAACTGAAGACGTTTTATCTGGCCCATTACATCTCTCTATTCTTCCACGACAAAATACAGAGTTAACGAATAAACAATATGTTGATACACAAATCAATGACTTAAAAGAAAATACATAAATGATGTTTTGGTTCCACTGATGAATGAATTAAAGTTGCTTAAACATAATGACAAATCATTAATCGAAAAATTATTGAAGCTTGATAAAAAGGATAGAGAGCTAGAAGTAAATATAGCAAAACTTTTCAAAAAAATTTCAGAACAATCAAAAGTTTTAATATTACTTTCTATAAAGCTAAAATCTGCAGTCATTAAAAATAAGCATCAGATACAACCATTGAAAGAACAATTAGAAAATGAATTAGAAAAACTTCCTAAAAGATTTTCAAAAATTTAAATAAGTTACAAGCTACATTCCAAAAAAGTGTTGATGAATTAAGTTCTAAAATTACTCAACAAATGAAAAAGATGAATAGAATAATAAATGAAGTAAACTCACTAAATCAAAAAGTTGATAAAATGAAAACTCTGAAAATCAATTTAGAAAAAGAATTAAAGAAAAATGTGCAAGAAAAGGCTAAAGGAAATAAAGAACAATTAGATGCTGTTAAAAATCAGTTAGATGATCTTAAAGTTCAATTGAATGCACTTAAAACGGCGTTGAAGATGAATCAGCAGAAAATGCAAGTTAATAGAAAAGAAATTAAAATACATCACACGCTGCTTGACGCAATAGATAAAGTGCAACAGAAAATTAATAAAGTTATCACGCGGTTGTTGTCCATTCACAAACGTAAATCTTAATCACACACGTAAATATTAACGTAAATATTTTTCCCAAAAGTCAAATTTAATCCTAAAAAAGGCCCATAATTTATAAACACAATCTTAAAAATTTTACTTCAAATAAAAAAATTGCCCATGAACCAACTATGAAATCTGCTTACCATTATAACAATGCAGAAACTTTTCAAAAAGAAGGAGATGGTATATTTTCTGGCATCAGTGATAATATAGGAAGTATCGTTAGTGTTATTAAAAATAATAAAGATTTAATTACATCTGCCGCAAAAGGAGCAGCTGCTATAGGTAGTACAGCTAGTGCAATATCAAATGCTGTTAAGTCTCAAAACGAATGAAAGCAACTAGAAACTATTCGCAAACTTAGGAATGATGCAAAAGAAATGCAAAAAAAATTGCTAACATAGCAGCTGGTAGTAAACATGAGGAAAAAACAATTGAAGAAATACGAGGTAATGTTTTAGCAAAATTCTAAAATATTTTCGAAAAGCAAACCTAAGAAAATTACTTTTAGAAAAAACAAAAAAGTCAAATTTTTTTTTATAAAAATGTCTTCCCTGATTGAAAGTAAATTTATATTAGACGATCCTCCGTTCGTCAGTTATAATCAAAAAAAAGAATGACTACATAAGAATTGCTATGAATCCCGGATCTTCCAGTAGAGTGAATACTGGAGGAGATTTAATCTTTGAAGTTGATAATCAACAAAGTTATTTATATTTATCTGATTCCTCTTTACACCGTGAATATTCTTTATATAGTGATGCCAATTTTACAACACCATTACCTGCTACCGATGATATTGCATTAGGGAATAATTTCTTTCCAAGATTATTTACACAAATGCGTTTAGATGTTGCAACTCAAAATATAGAAACAATAAGTGATTCTCCAGGTGTAATTAATACAATGCTTAGATTTGTAACAATTGGTGAAAATAATAAAAAGCATGAAATCGAAGGTTGGTTTCCAGATAATAATAATGGTATAATTGTTGATGATTTAACTCACGCTGGAACAGATGCAGCAGGAATTGCGAAAGATGCAGAAAATATTGCAAATCATTTAAATAAAACAAATAATACTGCATATAAAGAAAGGCGTGTTTTTAACAAGAAAAGTAAACAGACAGTAAATTGGTCATTGTCTCCATTATTCGGATAATTAGATTATGACAAAATATCATATCAATTAAAATTTAAATTAATAATTCATCGCACAGCAAATAAAGAATTAATCTTTTATGGTAAGGCTGGAAAAAAAGTATATTTAAAAATTGATAGACTTGAGTGGTGGATAAAACATATTACTCCTAGTTTAGAGGTTGAATCAACTATTGCAAAAAGATAAAACATTGACAAACCAGTTCCAGTAAATTTTCTAAAGCGTACTGCTAGTTCTGTAACTTTTACTGAACAAAGATTTAACTGGCATTTTACTAGAACTTCAAATACTCCAAGATATTTATTACTAACTTTTCAAAGAAATGATGCTCCAAGTTTTGATAAGAACAACAATCTTTTCCATATTAATACAATTCGAAGTTTACTAGTTGCTTTGAATCAAACCCGATATCCTATTGATCCATTAAGATTCGATGATACCAATGATCAATTTATGGAAGGATATGATGCTTATAGAAATCTTTGTATAGAATTTGGGGTTGAACCACAATTGCAGATTGGAGACATTTATATCCTGTTTTCTGTTTCGATTTAAGTGCACAATCTGAAGATATTGTTAAAAATGGTTGTGATGTAACAATTAATATTGAAAAGAAAGATTCCACAACTTCATTAATGGCTTATGGTTTACTGCTAGAAGATGTAAAACATTCTATCGAAATTCTTAATGGAAAGATGGTTAGGATTGGTTAATTAAAATTTTTGGTAACTTAAAATTTGTTCTTAACTTAAAATTTTTTATTAAAAATGTCGCAAGGAAAAAGTAATAATAAAACTGTTGAATTAGAACTACGTCACATTGTTGACAAAAATACCCCTAAAACTATTGCTATTGATAAAAAGAAATATTACATAAGTAAACCAATAATAGAGAATATTAAATTACAAGAAGAAAATAATGGTGGAATTCTCCCATTAATTCCTCTAATAATAGGTGGCATAGCAGCAGCAGGAAGTGTTGCAGGTGGGAAAGCTGGTATTGTCCAGGCAGTAGATAAAAATAAATCAGAGAAGGCAGCATTAGAAGAACAAAAACGTCATAACAGAGAGCTAGAGAAAGTTGCTAGGAGGCAAGGAGTAGTAGATAATTTCATTAGTAAATTAAATTTAGTTGATGAAGGAAAACGAGTTCTCAAAAACATTCTACATAATGCTGATGATTTAATAGAAATAAAAGAAACTAAAGATGGTTCTGGAATATATCTAAGTCCTAGTATGATAAGGAAAAACATTTATTTTATTGTATCTTTAAAAATGAATTCCACAAATTCGACAAGTTGTACAAATTCTACAAGTTCTACAAATTCCGGAAATTTAATTAAATTAAAAATTTCTAATTTCGATTTATTGAATTATCTCTTAAAAGTACATAAAACCTAAAATTGTCAGCACACCGGTGGTGATTCAACTTCGTTGCATTCCGGAGGTGACATACAAAAAACAGTAGAAAACTTTCCTGGATTTATTTGGAGTAAATATTCAAAAGAAAAACATTTTCCTGGTCATTCATATACCGGTCCAGGAACTCGATTAGATATAAGACTAGATGAGAATAATAATCCAAAACCAGGTGAAGAACCAATAAACAGCCGCTTATAGACACGATCTAGCTTATCGAAATCATGACCTAAAATCTCGTCATGAAGCTGATAGGAGAATGATAGAAGAATTAGATAATATTCAAAATCCTTCCTTTAGAGAAAGAATTGAAAGAATGTCCGTAAAGAAAGCATTACAAGCAAAAATACTGTTCGGACAGGGTTTAGACAAACTCATAACTCTGAAACCTACGCCTCCGAAATGTCGAATGACCTAGATCGGCATAGTGGAACTTATGCCTCCGAAATTCACAAAAAATATAGAAAGCCGAAATATCTATTGAAAGTAAAAGTATTTAATAAAGATGATATTTGGAGTGCTGGTCTAATCAATATGTCGAATGAAAAAGATCATAAATACGCATTGACCGTTATAGATTTATATAGACAATACGCTTGGGCGAAGCCTTTAAAAAATAAAAGTGATCTGTCAGTTAAATATGCGCTTGAAGAAATCTTTAAAGAAAGTAATAGAAAGCCAAAAAAATTGTTTGTTGACAAAGGGTCTGAGTTTTATAACAGAAATGTTAAGCCATTATTTGAAACTGTTTATTCAACTGAAAATGCAGGAAAGGCTGTAGTAATAGAAAGATTCAATAGAACGTTAAAAAATAAAATTTTCAAGAAATTTACTGAGCAAGGTAATCAGAAATGGTTGAAGATATTACCAGGAATTGTAGATCAGTACAATAATAAAGTTCATTCAGGTATTGAAGAAAATCCAAAGACTGCTTCTGATGATCCTGATTTAATACGAAAGAAAATATTCGATAATAATTATTCGAATGAGAGTAATCCGAATTTACAGAAACGTAAGCCGAAATTTAAGATTGGAGATAGAGTAAGGATATTTAAGTATAAGAATAAATTTGAAAAAGGTTTTGTATGCTATTGGACTAAAGAAATATTTGAAGTTTGTAAAATAAACCAAACTTATCCGATTACCTATGAAATAAGAGATTTAGATAATGAGGAAATCACTGGCAGATTTTATGAAAACGAATTACAAATAACCGAGCTTTAACCTTTAGGTGGCGCTTAAGCTAGCTTCGCTTGAACATTAATTAAGGTAATTGGAACTAACGTTTCGAGAATTAAATTCCTTTATTCAATTCCCTTATTCAATTCTAACATAATATCTAGAAATGGCACTCCTTTTTATAATTTATACAAAACATATATACATAATTGACCACAATAAGTAGTTCCTGGTGTTTAAATTTGAAACGTATTGTATGTTCCATTGCCAAGTATTTCTCTTACTTCATTTGTAGGTGGAAGTCCATAAGAGTCAAAATAGTAATTGTCACCATTCTTATTAGACATACCCGCTGACCAATGTACTCCTTTTTGATCTGATGTGTGGAGATTTGTTGCGAAATTTACAGTTGGCTTATCTTTTAGCAAACGTAATTCATCCCTCATCAATATGTGAAAATTCTTTATTCCCAATTGATTTGCGATCTTATTTAAATCGAAATTCGTAGTTGTTAGCTTCCCATATAATTTAAAGAACTCGGTTATGCTAGACATTTTATAATAAAAAAAAATTCTTATAGGGACCCCTAGAAGAGAAGTCAGAAGGGGGGATTGAGTTAAAAACTGTCACATAATGATGACTTTCCGTACTACTTATTCGATTTTGAAATGATTTAATTTAATCTAAATTGAAAAGTTACATTGTTTAACAGATTTCCTTTTTTCATGAACTTCTCAAAATGAATTAGAAAAAAACTGAGTTTTAGATAGTTCTTGAATCACTGCTTGCTTGCTTGCTTCTCAGATGTAGTTGTCCACAAAATCATTTGTCTTGAATGGCTTGCAATTGTGATGTCTCTTCATCTTGAATTGATGATGTTCCTGGTTGTAGATTTAAAACAATTTGACTTGTTTTCATTGTCTTATTATAATAATCCGTTTCAAGTCGTGGAGATTTGTTAAAAAATTCACTTCAGGTACATCTTTTATCAATAGTAATTCATCCCTCATCAATAGGTGAAAATTCTTTATTCCCAATTGATTAGCCATTTTCTTTATGTCGAAATTTGTCGTGGTTTGTTTGCCATATATTTTTAAGAACTCAGTTAGACTTGTCATTTTTCATAAAATAAATTCTATTTCTGAAGTTTCTCAAAAGAATTGTTTACCGATAAGAGATTATGTGACATCTGATAATGAGAGACAATCTGTATGACTCAGAGCTTTGTTCCCCATCGAGGCGACCTCTAGCCGCATCATGCATGACACCATTGTCTGCCACAAGCAGCAGCGGTTGCCATTAGGAGCAGATGCTGCAACTTATTGACAATTTCATTCTTTCTGTGAGTGTTCTACGTGACTGTGTCTGCAATTTTGTGCGATTTCCTGCTCTGATGTAGCAATGTTTATCAATTTCGTTTCACCTTCGATTTTGTTCATCCTTCATCTCGGAATATGACATCATCATCACAAAGCTGTGACAAATAATGAGTGCTTCTATTAATCGAGAATTCATCGACTGTTTATTTTTCGAAAGAATTTGAATGGAGAAATCTTCAATACCCGCTGATCTGGTGCTTGTGAATACAGTTTTGTCTCTTCACAAGAAAATGTATCATTAATGTCAATCTCGCAATAAAATTATAAGTAGTATTATCTTCCTGTCATTAATGCGAGAGATGTGAAGAACTGCGAACATCGTTTCCATTTTCAGATTACGATCAGGAGCGGAGACAGAAAATGTATCATTAATGTCAATCTCGCAATAAAATTATAAGTAGTATAATTTTCCTGTCATTAATGCGAGAGATGTGAAAAACTGTGAACACCGCTCCCATTTTCAGATTACGTACGAGTAGAACGTCTTTTCTCTCTTCCAAGAGCAGCAGTTACGGAGAGAATGAGGAACGGAGACAGAAAATGAAATGGGGGAATCTACTTCACAGAACCAATGCATGATGAAGTTCTACTCCAATGCCTTGTGTCACATTCTTAACTATAGTCCATCTTTTTCTTAATTTATCATAATGTTCTAATCTTAACAATAGTTGCGCTTCCTTATCTTTCATGTACCTGACTCTATCTTTGTGCTTTTTCTTTATTAATTTTTTCAATGTCCATTTCACTTGTTTTTAATTGAGATAACGAAGGATATATTCTCGTCGTCGTCGTCCCCGTCAAATTTTATTCCATTCTCGAAGTTTCTTCCACTTTTGAGGTTTCCATTTTTTAATAAATATTTTGATATTTTTTGGTCTATGTTAAAAGACTACGTAAATTTTTAGATTACGTGATATTTTGAGACAACTTCAATTTTTGAAACCTCTTTTCAGTATATGAAAAAATCCCAACGAGCTTAAAACTGTTTTTTGATTTTATCCTTGAAATTATTTTTATTTATAAAACTCTTTTTCAGTGTATGAAATATTTCCTATACTCATTCTGGAGGTATCTTATTTTTTAGTTGACCTGAATCGGTCATATATTCATTTTTTTGCATTTTTCGGGTACCTTATTTTTTTATTTTTTGCTTGTCCTAGAACGGTCTTATATACATTACTCTTCCTTCAAAACATACACACTGCACAGCTAAAGTATAGCAAGCAAATAAAGTAGCAAATCATACTAGCTACTTTAAGGTCTCGATAGTCTATTTGCTTTATCAAAATTTACGCTGATAGAGCTGACCAAGCCTCAGTTTCTCGGTTGAAAAATGATGCCGCACTAGTGCGCATCACAGCTACAGCCAATTGCGCTGTTGGAACCACTCATGCGATTCTCTCACAAAAGGCACTCGAGCAGCTATAAAATCTATTGTTCTATCTGTTGGAATATCGGGCTTTCCCTGCGTGCTCAGACTATAGCTGCGGGGCATGCTGCGCGGCTCGCCCTAAGTTAATATATGTAGCCTACACGCAATTGATGTAAATTCTGATACACTTTTCATTTCAGATTTGAAGAAGATAGGCGCTGTAATACACTCCACAATATTTATATTTCGAAGCGGAAGACGATGAATCCTGCATTTATACCAAGTTTAACAAGCACGCTTCCAGTAGCACGGCATAATGCAAAAATACAAAAAAATATGGCAAATTTTCTCCAGCATATCTTCTCAGAGTATCGCATATTGTGATAGACAATCTGATAATTCATTTTTGATTGGAAATCGATACTATATATGCAGCTTTTAATGGTAGTCTACCATCAAGGGTATTCCTCGTTTTTCTTGAATATTTCAATCTTTCTGTTAAGTATGTTTGCCAACGTGTGTACTAATCTAAACTAAATTTTATAATCAAACTGGTTTCAGGCTTGCCGGTCGCATGACAACATTTCAAACACTATAATCTGAAGCAAAAAAAATGCATAATTCACATCATTTATTCATTGAAATGACGAACAGCAAATCTTCAAGTTAAAGTCTACATTCCTAATCATGCTCTGCTGTCCAACTGTCCAATTTAGAAATCATCTTTAAAAGATCATTTTGGAAATCATTTGTAAAATCAATATCTGCATTTTAAGTTCAAGTATTCAATGTGATATTTTTTTTGTTGACAATAAAGTTTTATTTCTATAATATTGTTGCAATTTTCATTTCAAAAAAGTATTTCATGGGATGAATAGAATTATTTGAAGTGTCACTGACTTGTACGTCTACCTGATCTTTACCTGATGCTGCGAATGATTGCCCGGCAGCCAGAAAGAGTTTCTATAGGGAACGAGACCGAAAGTGAGACTTTCACAGAGTGATGTACACCCTATGTCTACTTCGAATCTGCGCGTCTGCCTAGATTTAGTTAGTTCCTCTTCTTGTCAAACAGGATCAAGGATAAACACATATCAATTCAATGGGACGCAACTAGCAGTTTTTAGCAAAAATGAAATGTTCTATGTTATCTGTGATTAATTAAGCGAAAACTACTCAGTCTACAGCCACAACTTTTGACGTGGAATATCTTCAGGTAATTTCCTATGATGAGTATGTGATATTACGTATCATGCTTCTGATCGGCGATGTATGCGAGAATGTGGTTCGATGTAGATAAAGTGAAATTCAGCATGTTGGTATTTGCCGACAATAGGAGGTTTACCAAATCTGAATGTGTGTAGCTTCATAGATAAATGTTTATGAACATGATGGGAAATAACCTGAAAACATTCCATGTCAAAAATTATGTCTCTAGACTTATTACATTTGATAAGAGAAAACATTGAAAATTTCATTTTTGCAAAGAACTGCAATCTCTGTCCCTCTGGATCAAAGTGTTTATAAGAGCTGGCGAAAAAGTAATATCATAGATGTCCCCACAAATCATGCTTTGATTGCATACTTCACTTATATACTTACTTTGCTCTGGATGTGTTTTTCTTTGATCCTGTCTGGCAAGAAGAGGAACTAACTTGAACTCGACAGATGTACATATTCATGTTAGTAGGCGTATGGTGCTCATCATTCTGTGAAAGCCTCATGTTCGGCCTCATTCCCTGCATAAAACTCGTTCTGGCTGCTGGACTATGAGTGTTGTACCTGCAACAGCGATAACAGTGATATTAGACTGAAACGTAAATATAAGACGTCTGACAAAAAATGGAATAATAACAGAAATTGCCGACTCGTCTGTTAATTACTCTATAATGAGTCGAAAATGTCTCCGACTTTCAATACTCATATCGTGAAAGTTTGGGAAAAGTTTTTCAAATTGTTATCGAAGAATGTGAAAGTGAATATCTCAGCGTCATTTAATAGCCAAATGATCTCATGACTTGACATTGAATGAAGAATTTCTTCCGTACCTCATTACGCGGACGAAAATAATCGAAGCCCTCAAAGCAACCCATCATAAGTTTCGGACGTTTCTTCGTCAGTGCATGGCTACTTTTCACGGGAAGAATGTTTCAAAAAAAGGATCCAAATTTGCCAGTCTGAAAGATAGTTGGCTAGTGACAGCCGAATTGAAAATCGAAAGTCATTTTTCTATTTTCAAGTTATGTTTTAATAATTACTCTGATATTTGGAGTTACTTTAACTTTCTCTATGATCATTCACACAGGTGCCTGCATTTATCAACCTCAAGAGGTATATACAGACGAGATCATTATTTCTTTCACCACACATCGATAACACATGAAAAACTTTATTGCTGCTTGATTATCATACGCTCATGCACTGTTTTCATCGATATCTAAAGAATGTTATTTCATTTCGCTTTTTTATCAATGATGGAGTGGAATAATTCATCAAACCTATAGAAATGTCCTAAAAACAAAATTATTCGCAAAAATAGGTCGTCCAAAAATCTTTGCGCCTTTAGACTTTCGACTGTAAATGTATAAAATAACCAACATAATGAAGGAAGCTATATTCATGGTGCTTACAGAAGTTATCTGGAATAGCCCTGCTCGACTTAATATTCCGTGTGACTTCCCCTTGCTGACACACAAGCATTCAATCTCCTTGAGATCGAATCACAGCGGGATCGAATTCTTTCTCGCGGGAAGTTTTTCCATTCTTCGACAGTTACTTTCCAGAGGTCTTCACGAGTTAATGGATTCGTTTGAAAATTCCTCTCCTTCAAATTCGGCCAGACATTCTCGATTACAGACAGATCCGGTCTTTGAGCGGGTCATGACTACAAACCATAGATGCCGTGTTCAGTCAAACAATTCTTTGTGGATGAGGATCAGTGCGCTGGAGCATCAACCTGTCGGAAAGTTATCCTTGGTGATATATATGAGGAAGACCGACATTCAGAACTGTGTGGTATTACCAAAAATCAACATTCCTGCTGCATCATGCAACAACTCGAGAAACACTTCCTCTGATAGTAACCCAAATCATCATGTTGGAAGGAAACTTGACCGACGGGCAGACATACTTAGCTTTTAATCAATCGCTAATACTCCTACAAGCATAAAATCGCCGATTTGGATTGAGCTCCAACTTACATTCATCCTAGAAAATTAATTTTTCCCACTTTGCCAGAGACCACGCTGATTTCTGTAAACACGATCCAGACCGATTTCTGTGGTAAAATAAGGACAGGTACGGTTTTCGAACAAGTTTCCAAACAATCCGTACCTTCGTAGAGTTCCTTTCATTCTACCAACAGATGCTTGGTTACTCACACTACATTCCGGGCGTACCCGTCTTCAAACCAAACAGTCGTAGACTGTCCGAGATGCGGGAGATGCGGGGTCTCCCACATCTCGGACAGTCTACGACTGTTTGGTTTCCCTGAACTTCTTTAAAATTTTTTATATTTGACAGAACACCGACTGATTTTCACTAATCTGTCTACTTCTTTTTCCTAATCCCCGTGCTTGACAGTTCGCCGAGTGAACTGCGTTTTTTAAGTGAAGTTTGCTGCATTTTTATGTTTTGCAAGTTTTAAGTATAGCTCAACGGGTCTGTTGCAGTCTATCGTCGTATTTTATACAAGTTGGTGATATTCCATTAGGACAGATCTTCAATAATCAATCTATAAACATAACAAATATAACACTGAATCTATAATCAATAAACATTCTAGGCGCAAATACTTCTGGACCACCTCGTTTTTGACAAAGCCGACCGAATGCGTCAGATATCAGTGGAATTTTCATTTTTGTCTGATGTCATAATCAATAAAATTTCTTATTGATAAAACATTATAATTCAACCTGAAACAAGTTTTGTTGAGCAATAAGTAAAAGAGTTCGAAAGTTCACTCAGTTCTGCGTCTTCTGAGACGGGTGCAAAGGCACATGAACAGGTCTGTAAGACGTTTGACAAAAAAATGGAATAATCACGATATGGCGTTCAACAGAAATTGCCGACTCGTATGTTAATTGCTCAATCCAAGTATTATTTGAAAAAACCAGAAAGAAATAGGAACGTCTGAGAGAATATTTGTACATATTGTCTGCAGAACCTTTCCAGTGTGAGTCGATTTCTTGGGACATAAATTAAGTCTTGTAATAGGCCTAATGTTTCACGATATCTCATGAAGGAATTTGGTTGCAGTTTTTTCACGATGACTACTTGTTTTGACTATTAGCACGTGCAGTCCTGACCTCACACGGTGCGATGAGCTTTTTGCACAAGCTTGTCCAGCATTTCTCTATCTCGGGTTAACATTGCAGCTATGAAAGTTGAACAGTACTCTATTTTTAATAACGTGAGACCAGAAAAAATTAAATATGACTAATGTGGTGCTCGTAAGAAATGGGTTACGTGTACGAAGACGAAAAGTCATCTAACTGCTATTTATGAGTTATAAGAGCAGCCTGCTTTTGGCATTTGAGGCACCGGCATGCTGTAGAGATGATATCCAGCATTCGGAGCTCTTTGTGGAAGAATGTGAGGACAACCCGAAGTGGTTGAGAATCCACATTACTTTCAGTTTACTAAAATTGAGGCTTTAGTCTATTCTACCACGTTACAACATTGTTATCCTCTATAACGGTTTTCACATGATTCTCCCTCTCTGAATTGGGATGGCAAGAGTGCAGTCATCAATGCATTGCATTACGTGTGCAGTCTTGAGTGATCACACACAACTGCGTTAACTTTATCCAAACCCGGATGCCATTGACAAATTTTTGCTTTTGACATCTCTAAACTAAACCGCTTGATCTGTGGTTTTGTGACTTTTAGTTTTAGCGCTTTTTTAAAATTTTCAGGAATTATTGTTGGATTGGACTAGAAAGGCACACGGCCTCGTCTAGACGGACTCTTCAGTATCCTGTTGAAGGGACTTGCTGATAGAGGCTATTTTATTGAAGATCTGCGTCGTGTTGACACGCATGTTCAAGTAACGCTACACCAGATGATTTAGTTTTTGAAATTCGGTTTTTCTTCATATTTTTGTCCATCATTGTGCTCATTATGTGCCACAGGGTCGCAGTTCTACAGAGGCGTCCTCTGGCCAGGGCACAGTGGAAATTAAAGCACACGAAATGCAAAGCTAGTTGGTTTTCATATCGACGGTGTGTGACCTACCGATGTGTAGCATTGTGTCTGATATTTTAAAATTATTTGCCACCAATTGTTTTATAATTGCAATTTATGTGTTCTGAGAAAATTTTGAGGCACGTTGCTGGTGTAAGAGTTTCACTTTTGTATTTAGCAATAACTTTTTGTTTTTTTTAGAACCTTCATGGATTTTCGTAAAAGAGAACTTGTTGAGCATTCTGCTTTTATAATTTGATATGATTGCTTGATAATACACGATCCATATCATTTGATTGGTTCTCATGCATACAAGCGCGACAAATTCAATTATTATACAACAGAATAGACAGAAGTCAATAATTGACATCTTCGTCAGTTTTTAATTCGCAAACGCGTCATTTTTCAGGGCATCAGGGATAATTAATTTCATCCACTATCCGCTTGCCACTGAACAAAGTTTAACAAGGTTTTCGCATTGCATAGGCCTTTGAAGGCATAATTTCATTTTTAGTGCAGCGCGCTGCATAATGCAAATATCAACAATGCATAGCAGGTTTAAACCATATCCATAGGAAAGGACAAGCAACTGGACAAGTTGTTCAAAATCTTTTATGAAGCAAATGCAGAAAGGACAAGGATGTGACTTGATTTTGTTGTATTGGTCGACAGTATCCAATACAGTACCTCATCAAAGATGACCAAAAATGCAAGCCTTATACATTCCTTAAGCCGCATTCGAGTTCACAGAAGGAATGAATGCCTTCTGCACGCCTACGGTAAGCGTTAAACCTACATTGTAAATCGCTCAATACCAACGACATACGAAGAATACATACCAAAATAATTTTTTGGTATATTTCTGTATCTATTTGTATGCTTTTCGTATGCGATTTCAATTGTGGTATGCTTTACATAATAAAGCCATGTAAAACAGCACAATGTTAAAGGAAATCATCAATGATGTCTAAAATATGTTGATTTATTGCCTTTTGTCAATAAAGATCACACATATGTTCTATGGTACTTCTACTGTTTTGTAAGTAGTGAGATAATGACATTTAAGAGTCAAACTCACAACACTGAATTCGATTTTAATACATGTAAGTTAGGTATTTCATAAATAATCAATAAGTATTCAGCCATCAACGATCATGCATCATGTATTTTTTTGAATTATGCGACATAAAAACACATTATAATTCATGAACGCAAAAATAGTTATGTTTGAGGTATATAAGTCAGCATAGTTGCACAAAAGATATCGTTTGAATGAATTGATGTAAATCAACTTGGTTTATTAAGTAGAGCTGACAAAGCCTCCTTTTAATGTTTCTAGGCAAGTAGCACGACAACATGCAGCATGAAATTCACACAAAGTCTAGTCTATTTAAATGCCACACTATCAAAGAAATATTCACGATTGGTAATACTGAAAAAAGTTATTTGACAGTAGTATGTAATATATATATATATATATATATATATATATATATATATATATATATATATATATATATATACAAAATAGTGAACTCAAAAAATTGAAATTAATACGACAAATAGTAACCCACGCAGAAGGCAAAAAGAAAAAGCACACTTTTGTAGCCCAAACCGGTTTCACCTGTGTTCCAGGCTTCTCACGGGCAAAGGAATTATAATACAAAAATTCGAACTGAAGCATGCAAATGATCAACATAACATAAAAGATATATGACACTAATCATATGTACTGAAATGGAAAAGGAAATCATAGATTTTTTGGGATGAGCACAGTGAGATTCTATGGTACTGGTGCATGTTACTCACTTAATGATTTACATTTAATTTTGGTTTTAAGATATTTATACACATTTTTTCTTTTAGTTCTCTCATGCCTCTGTCACTTCCATTCGGTAATTTATATATTGGCATAATCCAGAATGGGGATCTTCATTTTTTGCACATGCAGATATGTGTTTGCTGGCGTGTAAAATGGCATGTTTATTTTCTCTAACCTGCTGTCTATGCACCTTTACTCTAGAACGAAAAATATCTCCTGTTTGCCCCACATAAAGCTCACCACAACCCCCACACTTCATAGCATATATCAGATCCTTTGTGTTACAATTCATATTTGATCTAATTTTGAAAGATTTCATTTTTCCATTTATCTTATAAAATAAAGTTGTACCCTCTATTAAACAATTGCAGCATTGACATCTACTGTCTCCACATTTTGTAACACCGATCAAAGTTTTCCTGTTGTTATTTCTAAGTTGATGTAGTAATGAAGGAGGCTGACGGTATGAACCGTCTTATTCTATAATTTTTAAAAGTCGACGTCACTTTCAAACTATTAAATATAGCATTGACAATATTCTGGAAGATCGCAGGATTATTCGGTTTGAATGTAGTAACAAAAGGAACAAGTAAGTGCGAATATTGCTCGTTCTTATTGCTAGTAATTTTGTTTTCAGCTCTGGATATTGCATCACTTATTAAAGGCTGTGGATATCCAAGAGTGAGCAGTTGGTTTCGTAGTTCATCATACCGCATCATCTTTCTTTCAGATTTGGAGACAATGTTATTGATTCTTCTAGCCAAAGTATAGGGGATGTTTTTGATTATATGCTTAGGATGGTTCGAATTAAAGGAGACATAATAATGACTGTCTGTAGGTTTGCAATACACATCTGTCTCAATTTTTTCATCCTCTTTGTAAACACAAACATCCAAAAAATTCAATTTATTCTTTATATATACATTTGATATATTGAAATAATTGAAGTGAAAACACATGGAATGCACAAGCGCTTTCTTTATTCTTCAGGTGCAAAGTGAAACAAAAAGCAAGATCATCATAATTTCAAATATACATTCATCATAGATATGGATGTTGTAAGGTAATTTACATAGTAGGACATACACATGCATAGTAAATAGAAAAATAACTTTGTTATAGCTTATTATGCTAAAATACATCAACGATATCTGATTTATGTATTAGATTGAAACATAGATATAAGAAGCATAGAAGAACATATATGCGAACTAATATAAAATGCATCTCATATTAAAAGTGAATGAATTCATAAGAAACGTATAAAAGTGATTCATGAATTTAATTTTGGATGAAAGCGATCGATAAAATATTTTTCTTTACATTTGCGTTCAATTTTGTTTTTAGAAACAAGCTTGTAAAAAGGAAAGATTGACATGTTGCCCCTACCATATATGCCAATTATAGACAAATTAAATTAAGTGAACATCTGGAAACGTGTTGCGCATGTTGGTATGTAATTTCCGTATCCAGCGATTTAGAGTGACACCAAGGAAAGGGATTCGTATCAATGACGCATTTTTGCTTTCCAATCCAAGCGGCTTGATCTACGCTTTTTTGACTTTAAGTGATAGCGTATTTTCAAACTAATCCTGAAAAATCGATTGGAAAGAAATATTTATAACCTTGTTTGAAAAGTGATATCTCGAACCTTTTGCAACGTTTTGTAAATACGAAATGCATCCATTTTCACTTTTAGTGCACTGTGATGCCACTTTAATCAGATTTAGTCAGAGTAGTGGGGTCATCAGCTAAAATCAAAATTCTCATTCAGTCCTGATGTTAATGCGATATGTGTTTTTCCTAAGTTATCAATAAGATAAAAACAAATCGTGGTTACAAAATGAAGTCAATTAAGAAAAATATTTTGTGTAAACTGTAAAGAAAAACTTTCTTATGGGAAAGTTATTAATAAATGTTTTGAGGAGAGGAAGTCAAAACAGTTTTGGATAGATAAATTTCAGATAAATGAATATAAGCAAACATAATACAATCAGTTTTAAGTAAGTCGTCATCACCAACACCAAGTAAATGTATCAAAAAAATCGGAAAAATTATCGAACTACATGTATATTGATAGTTGAGAAAATCATGCTTGAAGAGTAAAGGGTATAAAAGGTATCTAGGATTTCCCTGGAATATTTTATTATTAGTTTCCCTGGCACATGGACATGCACTCACTATGGAGCCATTAAGTCATTTGAGAGAGCAGCGGTCTTAGTAAGAGATATGAATGAAATTGACCCGGTATAGCTTCTTACAGCTCACAGATAACTTCATCGCTTCTGTCCTTACAAGTTTGAGCCTGCCAAAATACGCAAACCACACCACGGAGAAATCATGAACGTTAACGCACCATTAAGTCGAAAAATACTAGAACAAGAAGAATTAAGCAATTCGTTTGAATTAATCTGGTCTCATTGATAAAAAATAACATATACGGAAGTAAATCCCGTAAATCCTCTGATATAGAGGATACATGTGATCTCAATGACTTGTTTAATACAACTGCATAATCTGATCTGATCTACGTTTCCTACTAGTAGGAGTTTAAGGAATACCTACAGCGAAACAGCTGACAGATAAAAAAGGTGTATACATGTATTTTAAAAACTTGGGTTTCAAAACCCATTCTTCAACCTTGGGCTTGGGTCTTGGGTTTTTTCCCAACATGTGGAGGACAATTCGACGTTCTCTCAGGGTGCAAAATATCAAACGTGACTGAATTTTAAAGTAGCATAGCTTTCTAATTATCCAACAGAAAATTACAAATAAAGTCTCATCTTGAAGCCAAAACACTTCTTTATTATCACAATCAACATAGCAATGACTGCAATTCATTTCAGGATTAGAGCACTATGTACAGGCAAAGCACAGGAACTCGAAAGCCAAGAAACAAGATGAAGAGAACAATAACTGAATGGAAAAGCAAGCCTACTTCCAGTTACTTTTCTCTACTGTAAACTGAATTGGGATGCTGTGAATAAAAAAAGAAGGGAATTTATCTATATTGTCAATATTATCAAAAACCACTAATATGTCATCGACATGCCGTCTATAAAAGTTAGGTGCAAATGCTTCACTCACCCAACTTTGTTCAAGGTTAGAAGGAAGTACATTGCTAACGTATGACCCAATGGTGAGCTCATACTAACGCCATCGATTTGGCGATATACGCTGCCATTAAAAGACAGACATCCACTGACCGCAAAACTTAGTAACTTTCTGAACATGGTTTGAGCGACAATTTTGTAATGAATCCTTTTCTTAGTGCATCTTTTTGTGCATTCACGCAAACTTGACCCCCTTCTTTCATTAAATAACTGTTGGATATATCATGCTGTCAGTTAATTTTCATTTCAGTCGACTTCGTGTTGAAATCCTCCGTCAAAGAAAACCTTCAATTTGTGAAATCAAATGATATTCCAATGGAACATGCGATTTCATATGGGATAGAATTTGCTAAAATTGAACCACATCTTCAATGCGAAAATACGTTTGAAAATGGGTAAATGGGTTTGAAACATGATAAATGTTTCACATGTATCGTACAGACAACGTACAATACATAAATGCACATTCATGACTACATTTATTAGATTTTGTATTTGTTCATATTATATTTTAGATAATCAATGTATGCAATTAAAAGATGACATCATTTTTAATATTTTCAAATTCGTTATTATCGGTAGAAATATTGACATTCCTATTATAGGCCTACATCGACCGATAACCAATATCTTAGGAAGGTTGCCGATTATCAGCCGATACATCGATGTACTTTACATAATCCTGAAGTGATAAAGCACAATAGCCGATTTATTGCATTATGCCAAACATTTGGCATTATGTATTTAATTGCAATGAATGTTGAAAATTGTGCTGGGGACTATCAAGCAAGAATCCATCGGCTCTTAGGTTTTATGAAATACTTTTGAAAATTTAGAGAATCAAAGCACAATCTGTTTTACAAAACGCAATAAAAAGTGGAAAATTAAATTCAAGAAACTATTTTTCTATAGCAAATCCAAAAAATATCAAGGAAACTATTTTTTAGAGAGCGCTGTACCTCGAAAGTAGTATTTATTGACGAATAACAAATCTGTAAAAGTCTAAAATGCAAGTGTGTTTCGACGATTACCTCAAACAAATATTTTAGAGCAATACAAATTACTGAACTACAGTTATATAAATGTACAAAATTCATCGAAAAATCTCTTCAATAAACAGGACGCCATGCTATGAACGTATTACTGTGTGGATGGCAGTACCTTAAAAAGTAACTGTCGGATGTTCTGTGTCTGCTGATCGTGATTCCTGTGGATATACATTTTGCTGCATCGCGTCTTTCATTGCCGTAGTTTGTCGCCGAAATTTATATTGTCAGATTCGTCGCGTTACGGGCTTTCGAGCTGTGCTAATTTCAACAACGTGGGATCCCTATCCTAATCGTGAATCGCTTTTTGTGCTTTCTCTTCTAGAGTATCATAACGTTTGTCAATCTGCATAACCGGAAACTCGACTGAACTGTTCTCCACGATCTGCAAGATTTTTGATTTCAATCTAAGGTCATTGAATGGTTAATTAATCGAAGTCTATCAGTGAATCGGTGGTGTATCACTTCAGGTGTTAGATTAGCATCCAATGGTCAGGAGGTCGAGACTGCGACGTATAGTTTTGTGTCGGTATCATGAGCCAATCTCCTATGACTAGAGGAAAAAGTAAAAGCAAATCAGAATCTTTTGTATCTTATAATGATATGAAGCAACTTTTGGAAGCTACCAAGGATGAATTGATGTCCTTTTTTGAAGCCAAATTCAATGATGTAAATAACTCTATCGTGATGGTGACAACCCGCGTTACATCTATGGAAGAGTCATTAACCTCCGTAAGATCTGAGGTTCTTCTACTAGATACAAAAGTTAAATCGCTAAAGAATGAGGTGGATGGTTTTGGTGAAGCTTCAAAGCATTTGTTTGATTGTGCTTTGCGAGAATTCCAGCAAATTCAGTCTCGCAAGAAGAATATTATTGTTAAAGGGTTAAGCGAAAAGAATAAAGGTACTTTAGATGAACGGATTAAGCATGATAAGAATAAATGTCGGGAACTATTTTCTTCAGTACAGTTACCAGATCTGAATATAAAAAATGTTCGAAGAATTGGTCGTCAAAGAGATGATGGCAAGCGACTGCTCAAGGTTGAATTTCACAAAACGTTTGAAAAGCGGTTAATAGTGGAGAAAGCTAAAAATTTGCGCAATACAAGATTTCGAGATGTGTACGTCAATCCTGATCTCACCCCTTTGGAACAGAACCGAATGAAAGAACTTAAAATGGAACTTAAGGCTAGGAGAGAGAGGGGAGAAGACGTCGTTATTTCACGTGGTGTTGTGGTGGATAAGTCGCAGTTGAAAAATTTTCGATAGGGCTTTTAAACACTCAGCGTTTATTTTCCGGTAAGCCCAGTCAATTTGTTTTGGAAAACAGCCAAAAATGTTATGTGAATCCTACACCCAGCATTTTATTGACGAATGCGCGTTCTATTTTTCATAAATTTGACGAGTTGTGTGTACATATTAGCATCCTACGCCCTACTGTTGTGGTTATAACTGAATCTTGGCTAAATCCTGACTACGATGACAGTTTATTCTATATATCTGGATATTCTTTGATGAGAGATGATCGAATGAATCAACGTGGTGGAGGAGTGATGGTATGGGTTCTGAATACATATGAAATACAAGTAATTGATTGCGTCAGAGCTAAACCCAAGGCTATCAATTGTGTCCACCTTCTTTTGAATAGTAAAATTTTTCTTTGTGCTGTTTATGTTCCTCCTGCTCTTAGTGCAGATGAAAATCGTGGAATAATTGATTCCTTATCAGAATCAATCGATGATGTTCAGAACATAGCTGTCAATGTTAAAAGTATATTATGTGGAGATTTTAACAGATTGAATGTGAGTTTCCTAACTGACTCTCATGACTTGCATAATGTGGTTACCTCCCCAACAAGATTTGATGCTATATTGGATTTAGTTCTCGTCGAAGGTAGCATTTTGGAAACATTCACTGAGCCAATAATCTATCCCCCACTGTCATCTTCTGATCACAATGTTGTAATTGTTAGGGGATCCGCATGTTCCCAAGATCCAGTTCAGCGTTTCGTGACTTTATTTGACTACAGAAAAGAATATCTTGGTAATTTCTTGAATACGATGGCAAACGTTGATTGGCATGAGCTATACTCCAGTGAGCAGAATATCGATATCAAGACTTCAAAGTTTTATGAACTCCTGCAACCGGCCTTACGAGAAATTCCAAAAAACACAGTCGTTTTGACAGACCGGGATAAGCCGTGGATGACGCCTTTGACAAAGTATATCATTCAAAAACGCTGGGACGCCTTTAGAGCTGGTAATTACGAATTGTATGAGCATTATAAGATCAAAGCAAAACTAGAAATAGATGCAGCAAAGCGAGCCTGGAGTAAACGGTCACTTGATGATACACGAAGTATCTGGAACATTGTAAAGCAGTACAAAGGCACGAATAAAGCCCCACTGAGAAATAGTGATATATCAGCCGATGATTTAAATGACTTTTTTCGTCAATTTTCAGTGACAAAGTTATTTCGACACCTATTGCAGGTGATTCTCCGTGGTGTAGCTTGATTGAACCAAGCGAAATCGAGGAACTGCTTCAAAAACTGCCGAATAAAGGCGAAGGGTCGGATGGTTTTCCGAGCAAATTACTGAAAGTCGGGTCATCATATCTCTGCTACCCTTTATGTCATTTGTTCAACACTTCATTATTGTTGAATACTTTTCCGGAATTGTGGAAAATGGCAAAAGTTGTACCTGCTCCCAAGTGCCTTCGCCCATCTGTTGCTGATTTTAGACCAATTTCGGTACTACCTGTAATCGCCAGAATTTTTGAGCGGCTTATTTTGAAGCGCATGTATCCAACTTTAATTGACTTCTATGGTTCTAATCAGTATGGATTTCTCAAAGGTAGCAGTGCCGTCTGTCACATAATAGCCTTATACGACGACATGTGTAGAAAACTGGATGATGCAACTAATAATGCAGTATCGGTTGTGAGTTTTGATATATCAAAGGCGTTTGATACTGTCCCCCATCATTTATTACTTGAAAAACTTATTGAGATTGGCATTCATAGAGGTTTCATTGCCTGGTATAGTTCGTATTTGGAAGGCAGGAAGCAATTTGTAAGCTACAACAACCAAACAAGCTCAATCTCTAACGTGACATCTGGATTGCCACAAGGAGCTATTTTGTCACCGTCTCTTTTTTGTGTGTTTGTTGGAGGATTGACTACTTTACATGATGACAGTTCGATTTTCAAATATGCCAATGACATTGTTCTTTGCCTACCTCATAAGATCTCAAACAGCAACGAGATTAGGAATAAGGAAGAGCTTCAGCATGTTGTTGGATGGGCGACAGAAAAAGGCCTTTCCTTAAATATGACTAAAAGTTGTCAAATGCTGATTAAAACTAAAAGTACATCTTCCGTCAGCCCTCTTGATTTTTCTCTCCCATCTCGGAAGGATTTGAGTATTTTGGGTATCCAAATTTGTGAATCACTATCATGGACCGCGCATGTAGATGCTAGATTGCGTAAAGCTAGCAAATTTCTCCATCTTCTAAGGGTACTGAAGAGCATTATTACCAAAGATGAACTGATTCGTGCATACCAATGTCTTGTTCTTGGTACTCTGAGTTATGGCAGCACGGTGTATGTTGGCAGCATTTTGAAAAAGGATAAGCGTAAGATCAACAAATTCGTGCGTCGCTGTCACTGGGTTATATGTGGAAAGGAATGCAAGGAGGAGGACTGTCTACCTGATTTTTACCAAGCACAGGTTTTTTCAGACTGTTTTCGAGAGCTTTGAGTTTTGTTGACCATGTGTTGCATCCTATTTTGCCTGAACGTTTGCCAAGTGGTCGCGTCAGAATTCCAAAATGCATTACCTTGAGACATCAAACTTCCTTTGTGCCGTTTATGAGCAAAATGTTTAATTCCATGTTCTCAGGTTCTCATCGTCTGACTTAAATCTTGACTTTATTTGGTACTTCATAACTTGTAATTGATGATTTTTAATTTTGAGAAATAAACGCTTTCTATTCCATTCTATTCTATAAGTGATTATATTGGGATCAAAAGTTTTTGATAATCAATCGATTTTCGTGCTATGTATTCTACAGAAATATCATGTGAAAATAAATGACCGTGACTTGCCACATAATTTATCGGATAAATTACGGAAAGGCAACTTAGTTCGATGCTACAGCTTAATATTGGGCCTGAGTCATACTGATGCAGGCCTATTTGAGAATGTGTCTGTTATAAATAGAGACTTATCATTCATGGCATAATATTGCCATCAAATTTCAACTTCACACTCATTACCTAAATCGCATGAGATCTGGAGGAACAGGTAGTGATGTGCGGTTAAATGAATTTCTTGAATGTTACCGACCGTACAGAAAACTTCTGTAACCGACACCAACCGCAAACGTAGGATTTTTAGCCATAACCAACCGCAACTGTTAGATTTTTGACCGTAGCCGACCGTTAATCGCAGAAACACATGTAATGTGCATCCCAGTGGTCTTCACACTTTTTTACTTGGCGCACCACTTTCAAATATAAGCATCCCAAAGCGCACCCGCAGTTTGATTCGGAAGAACGACAATGGGTGTAGATGATTGATAAAAGCAAATTTTAACAGTATATGCTATATTTAAAAAAAGACAATTTCTTTTTTTCTCACATGTCACATGAGATTGCAAATTATTTAGGATTTTAGTATGCTTATAGCAATAATAGTAAAATAAGTACCAAGTGGTACGCATACCACACTTTGAAGACAACTGGTATATCCCACTGTTAATTGTTTGAACATTTAGCTCGCTGAATCAATGCACTGTATCAGTTACCTACTGGTCATCGTAATAGACTATAACCTGCATGACAGTCGTATGCATGACATGCTTTGCGCATCGACAAAATGCTGATGTCAGCCTAACTGGCCTGGACCAGTTTGGCTTTTTCCTTACACCTAACTATTATTATACAAAGCTTTATTTTTTTAAGAAAATCGTGGTTAAGGCAGTTTATCAAATACATGTACACAAAAGTCAATGACAGCGGCTTTGCAAGCGCTGTTATTATATTATTATAGATATATATATATATATATAATTCAGTGGCGTCGTCTCCGTGCCTGCGAGGCCTTCGCCGCATGCCCAAAAAAATCATTTACGTTCATAAAAAAGGTTCAAATAGTTTTTTCAAAAAGTGCTTTTCGTTTTTCAGAGCATGTTTACGTTTACAACTTTACATGCACTTTACAGTTTCAAGTTACTACTCTCAAATACGTTCCGAGCGCCAGCGCTCAGCTGTTAACTGCAGGGATCTTCAAGCAATCACACAATGAGACGGAGATGTGTTCACAGAAAATCACAGAGATTTGTGTGTTTGTGTGATAGGTGTAACGTGTGCACTTAGCTCGATAATTATAGTCGTCCTCTCCCGATAGAAACGCAGAAGCAAATACATTGCAACAGTGTAAGAAAAGATCTATTTATAAATGCAGAGATTCAGATAGAGAGAGGCGCAAATTTCCTCTATTCATGGCTTCGCCAAATTTTGGAGAAGATGATGACGCGTTGAATCGTCGTGTCTGCGTTCACCAATAGCTGAATGTCGGATCGGAAGGTGAGAAGCCGCTGAAAGATTAAGCGACGAAGTTTCCATAATTTGATGTACGATTCAGTCAGAGATAATGATTCAAGGCATATTGGTGATATTATGTTTATGGCGGCGATTTCGGCGGTGCTTATTTTCTACACCGGCCAGTCGTCCGAGAGATCATGCAAAAAATTCCAACCATCGTACACGAAAATCATGGCATTGAAATAAAACCTACACCACTCTCAAGGGATAGAATATGAGGAGGAGCGCAAACAACATTTTAGCAGCCCTAAATTTGAAACATGTAAGTGATTGACAGACTATAATAAATACGTACATTAGAGTCTTGCGTTCGCGAGAGCTTCCTCGAGAGTGAGTGTTCTCTAATCTCACCAAGGCGATCAAGCGTCATGTGAGAAATCGACATCACATTTTCATTGTCATTTGACGCTTATAATCTTGGGAAAACAAGAGTCGCGCTGAACAATCAGCTTAGGATTGCATGCATACAAGGCTGTTCAGAAAAAGAGGTCGTCACATAGGACTCATAGTTTAATCAAAATTCACGTGGAGAATAGTCTAGATTGGGTAGTCTATGGACTTCAGTGTACCTTTCATTTAAATATCACTATATATTTCTCACATTTCATTTCATTCTGCAGTCATGGATGCCAGCATGACTTGAATGTTCACTGAAATTAAGATAGCGTCAAATTAATTATTTTATGCAGTTCTTGCTGTCTGCTGCAGAAATATAGGAATCCACTATGAAGCGAAGGCCTATAGTACTAATTCAATTCAATTTGAAGGCAACAAGAAAAACTCATAAAATTGCACAAGCGCTTTCTAATCTTCAGGTGCAGATATATTACGACATTAAAATTCGAAGCAACCATTCCAAATCATTGTTCTTACCAGCATCAAAGTCTCATAGAAGTTCCTCTTATTACATTTACTATTTAAGGGACTTCAATCAAAAGACGGATAAATTGTCTCCCATTTGTGAAGAAAAATCCCATTTGGCTTTTAAATAGAAAAAATGTAGCACAGGACATTGGCAGACATACAGTACAGGATATTTTCACGTGAAATCTATACGTTGCTAGCCGCTAAATGTTTTTAATTCCGTATCGATGACGGAAGTTAACAGTATGCTTGCTTCTTCTATTGACCTAAAGAAAGCTTCACGCAAATTTGTCAACCTTTGAATGCGATGATGATTATAAAATAAGGCTTCAGCTAAAGTCTTCTTATTTTCAGTCCATAGATCGAATGAGATAAAGGGACTAGTCTAATTATATTAAGTAAGCATTTTCTAAAGTATATTTCCAAATAAAGTGAGTAGTTTCTGCCTTTCATTTCAGAATGTGTCAAATCGGTCAATTTGAAGACAATATTTATTCCATATGGTTAAGCAAGTCATGATCAGCAAAACAAGTTCTTTGAATCCAAGCTATTTTAAAAAAATATAAGTCGCTGTGTGATTTTGTCCTATTGTTTCAGAAAACTTGTTCTCTTGATCAATCTCTACTCAAGTTGATTGCAGTGGCGGGAGTAGTTAATAGATTACGCGCAATTAATCGTGCGACGGAATCAGTCGCGCGATTCTTTGCAAAAGTGATTTCTCAGCGGAATTTTCTTAATGAAGAAAAATCATGGCTATTTTCTCATTAACTCATTCAACGCTTGAGACAATTGCACTGGAAAGAACTTTGACACTTAGGCAGTTGCACCTGTGCACGGGCGCTCGTACCTGAGATCATGTATGGCTAGAATAAGGCGGAGTTGCTGTGTGATGCGAATTTTCATTCCTACACCAGTTAATTTTTTTGGGAATTCCCACACAACGCAGGAATGCGACATGAAACGTATTCTCGGAATGCGCGACTTGTACGAGCTACGAATCACACATGTTGTCAAGTAGTAGATGCCCATTAGTAGCATTAGATGTAGTCATTACAATGCTTCGAATTCATAGCAATTGTAGTGCTTCAGACGTTTTCTGTCTTGTTTGCGACGTCTTGCGTGTTCTTATTTATAATGCTGCATTCCCAAACATTTACAAATAGAGTATCATATTAACTATTAGCAGAATTAACAAATATTAATAAATATTCATAGTTGAAATTCATATGTCGCTCCATTGTGCAAAGAATCCTCCTTTCTGTCATACATTGACCGCAAATCATGTAATGCTTGCCATGATACTTTTCTGACGGCTTTGACTACTGATCTCATGTTTGTGACCATGATGCGCTGATGTGTTTGCCACTGGATGATTGAATAGCTAATTTCATATCACTGCGCGACTCCAAACAAAAGCATTTTGCCGTCATTTCAAGATAACGAGATGAGAATTAAAGAACAATCGGACACACTTTTCACTTAACATTTCTTAAATAGCTGTTTCTTAACAAACCAATAGTTACACATTGAGTCATTGTGTTGCTATTAGCTACTCGAAATAGGTCCACGAATTCTTATTATAAGCGACTTATTAAGAGGAACTGAATATATGAAAGGTCATGCGTTATGAAATCCTCAGTAAATAGTTCTGTTCGGTTGCATTTCAATTTTTATTTCGCAGTCTTGTAATGACAGTAAAATATTCTATAGAATCGCACGAAGTTCTCGCGCGGCATGTCACCTAGCCACAGAGATAAATAGCTTTGTCTGCGTGTTTGGGTCAAGGGGCTACTTACTTGAACTACTTCAGTGATCTGTATTTCATCAAGTGGAGCGCCACTGATGCAGACAGTCACCATTTCTTCTCCAAACATCGCGGTCCATCGCAATCCTCATCCATGGTCTTCCATATTGCCCTTGGAGGGGATCATCTCATCTTATCAGAGGTCTCCTCTCTTTTCCGTAGGGATACCAACAAGTCGTCCGTAGCGTCCATCGGTTGTCTTTCATTCTAGCTACGTGCCCTGCCGATCGATGTTTCGTATGGTAGATGTGCTTGACCGCATCCGTTACTCTGATTATCTCGTTCTTTCTGATGACACTTGAACGAATATGCTGTTTCTTTGAAGTGTGGGTCATTCTGCGTTCCATCGCTCTCTGTGCCGTTCGGATCTTAACTTCGACGTTCTTGGTAGACGACCATGTCTCCGAGGGGTAATTCATTGTTGGAAGGATGTTGGTATTGAATAGATAGGCCTTCGTTGTTTTCGGAACTTGGTTTGATGCTATTGCCGTTTCAATCTTCTTGAATGCTGCCCAACTGCTTTTGATTCTGTTATTCGCTTCTTTGAGCAGATGACCATTTGGTGTTATGATTTGACCCAAATATTTGTATTCTTTAACTTGTGTGATGAAGTGCTTATTCATCTTGATTGTGCTGCTTGTGTTTTGTGTCATGTTCGTCATCCATTGGGTTTTACCAGTCTATCTTGAGGCCGATTTTTTCTGATTCCACGTTTACTTTGAATGAATGAATGAATGAATTAGCGTATATTTGGAAAACAAATTACAATTCTGGCACCTCCAATGAGAATCGCGGAGGTGCACACACACAGCACAACATAAACATAACACAATATCAAGTAATTTTCGCTAGCATACCCTCAAGGGATCTTGCGCTGTTTGCCAGGAGCCAAATAAAAAATACAAAAAGGACCAAATAGTGAAGCATTTCATTGTCTATCAGCATCCCCTCCCCTGGATAGAAGTGGATGTTCCTGAGAACTTGCTCCAAGGCGCTAGTGAAGAGACTTGAACTGATGACATCACCTTGTCTGACTCCTCCTTCGATCGAGATTTCTTTAGGGGAATTAAATAGCCTGATATTAGTTGTGGCATTGTCATTAATGACTTGTATGAGCTGAATGTATTGATGCTGGACGCCATGGAGTTTAAAGCATTCAAAGTCGCGTTTTGTTCCACGGAGTGGAATGCTTTCTCGAAATCAATGAACAACAGGTAGAGAGGGACATTGTGTTCGTTGTGTTTCTGAATTATCTGAAAAATGCTGTGGATGTGGTCTGTAGTCGAGGAAGTCTTTCTCAAACCCGCTTGTTCTCTAGAACATTCTTCATTTAAAGTTCTTTTGATCCTTTCCAAGATAAACCTGGTCAGAATCTTGCAAATTGGTGATAAAAGACAAATTGGTCGGTAATTTTTATGTCGTTTCTGGGTCAAGGGGTATCAAAAATTGATTGCATTGCATTTAATTGCTTAAATAATTGCGATTAATTGATTGAAGTCACCTATTGATTGCAATTAATTGATTGGTGTCATCCAACGATAGATAATAATAGATAGAATAATTTGTATTACTGAATACAAAACAATTCAAGTCAATAGCTCATTGATATGATTATGGATTTAAATATACTATAAATGAGAGTTCATTGATATGATTAAGGATTTGAATATGCTGTAAATGAGAGTTCATCGATATGATCAAGGATTTGAATATGCTGTAAACGATCGCGTCATCTCTTCTTTTGACCAAGTGAAGAAACTTAATCATCTTATCTGCTCTTGTCATTCCAATATACCGCATCATATATATGTATCAATATTAGGCGAGTCACATGCAAGTTACGTGTAGTGATTATATTATAAAACATCAAATGAAGAAGATTTTGAGTCTGTGCGTCGCTTGAGTAAGCCGTCAAATGAGAAATGCCGGCCTGTAAAGTTGCTTCATCTGTTACTGAAAGAAAGTCCTTGATCTTGGCGCAAGTGAAAGAATTACGTGATAACTACATGGAATCTAAATACATTTTCATGAATTCTGGCATCACGCTAGCACGGCAAGAATGAACTCGCAATCTTAGATACTCCGAGGCAAAGACCAAGGACTGAAAATAAAAGACAAAAATTATTCAGATCTGAGAAAACAAACATGCATGCCGACTTTTTTGACAGCTTGCAAGTCTTACAATTTTCTGTTGAAGTTCTTAATTTTCAGAATTCTATCATATTTGCTATGACAATGCTATTATAATTGCTATGGTGAGGGTTTGATGCTGCCAACTGACAGAGTCGCATAAGTGGCTCGTAACTCGGTTGGCAGAGCACAGGTCTAATTAACCTTAGTCGTAGGTTAGAATCCTGCCAGCCGCACATCTTTTGCATGGCAATTTGATCTATCGTTTATTTAATTTCATTGTTATTGAATATCTAATATGTATGGTAAGTAAGTGTTCTAGACACGTGCCTAAGTATAAAATGCATTGATTAGCGAAGTCTGACATTTCTTTTTTTCTGTCGAATGAATGAATGATCTGCCCTTAAAAAGTTTGATCTGATGATCGTTATCACCGAATCGTGGTTATTGAATGCAGTATGTGACAGTCTATGATGATCTTTGGAAACCATTGATTGATCATAGCAGTTGGTTTGAGAGCAATTCACTCTATTTTCAGCAACGGAGTTCCGTAATGCACATGACGCTTTCATAAACGCTTGTATTGTACCTTACTTGGCAGATATAATAGAGCATTTGTTTATGTCCCAACACTGTAAATCATAAAGTCCTATTGCAGTATGAATCTGAGTACTAAACAGAAGAGTACTAGAGTTATCGAACTTAAATTTACAGAAGCACTAAAATGCCTGTTGAGCACTAATATGATGAAACATCAATTTCAATATATTCAGTGAGTCAGCATGCAGTTGTTAATGACGGCGTGCGCTTCGATATAAAGCAGATTATTTGTCTATTCCCAGCTGAGGCACGAGTGTGCATTGATGAGCAGTGACTGTGGGAACAAGTGACACCTATCAAACGGTCAACATAGTTGTTCATAGTTCCTGCAGCAAAATTATCACTATGGTCGCTTCTGTCTTATGTAGTGAGTGCTGAGGAAATGACGGCTTGGTGTGTCCCTGCATGTCGAAGTGGGTGCAATGAAACAAGAAGCGATCCTACAACTACCATGTGTGACATTTCATCGATTTCCTCTTAATGAACCTAAGACATCAATTCGGATCAAAAGCATGCTCATCAGCAGTACCTTGAGCCCTGCCAAAGTCCATCATTTTCTCCGACTGCAGTTTTGAGTCCTACCAACGTTTGTCATTCTCTCCGACTCTGATTTGAGTTCTGCCAACGTCTTCCATACTCTCCTTCATTCATTTTAGTCCTGCCAATTCACCGACTGCGCTTTGATTCTTGTGCATATGTATTTTATTGATCGAAATGCATTTGCGTTTAATTACCAAAGCAGTTCTTATATGGATGTGCACATGTGATATAGCGGATTAGATATGCCGCATGGCATTTTTTGATATAGTGTAGGTGCTAGTCCTATGCAGCTCATTAAATGAATACTAAAATGAGCACGAATTAAGTATTTCACTTTCAAACCCAAAGAGTTCTAAAATGGGTACGAATTAAGTACTACGCTTTCGAACCCAAAGAGTTCTAAAATAAGTACGAATTAAACATTGTAATTCAAGACCAATGAGTTGCGATCAGGGTACCAACGTCCATTTAGAATCAAGCTCCAATATATCTATGTTAATCTGAAAGATCAATTTAAATATTTTTATGTTTCTGCAACACATTGTGAAACGGCTATAATATTAAAAGTAATATTAAACTTAAGCAAGCAACGCACACATTGATGTTTGCATATAGTTATCAATAGAACTCAAAAACTTTTTGTACAATAGCTGACCTCATATTTTCAGCCTGGAAAGCTGCCCAGTTAAATTTTCTGATTTTAGGCTGTGCTACAAGTTCTCATTTTTATTCAGAAATAATGTTTTCACACAAATTCCCTTTTCTTTCAGATGGAAACCTTACCGGAACAAGTGTTTAAATAGGCTCCTAATTCCATTATTGCCGACCTCAAAGCATGAAAAAAGTGGCAACCGTTACTAAACATGGGAAAGATAAAAAATTTGTTGAATTTAAAATTTACAGTGTGATTGGTCAGTACGTTTTGATCAATCGCACGACTGCCGAAGCGGAGTTTAATGCTTGGTGTGAAGTAGAAGTGGTTGGAAGTCCTGTTCCAAACATGAAACCCTCATTTGAAAAAAATCCACTACCTGCTGGAAATGGAAAATCTCAAAATGGCTTGGAGGATTCTCAGAATTCACGTACAATGCCATATCTGCACTTTTTCAGGATTTTCAAAATTCACATAGGCCTACGTACGTGAATTTCACGTATAACACTGTTCATCATGGAGAGTTCGTCATTTTCCAACTTTTGGTACTTCATACCATAAATACCAGAAATAGAACTCTTCTTCTACTTGCAGCATTTGATCAAGGTTAACGATTGGTACTATCAGCGTTAAGAATCCATAGCCTACCCGGTGTGGTGGCGAAAAATAAAGAGGAGGGGCCATTCGAAAGCACTTCCTTGAATTTTAGAAATTTGAATTTCCTATATAACTTATCATTTGAATTTCAACTACTTCAGTCCGACTCAAGCAATCTGATTTCATTCAGATGCTATACTAAAAAGCTGACTGAGTCTTCGGTTTGCATTTTTGCTGAGAGGCCAACTTCGCATTCGCAAAATCACATCCTTGGTCGTTTAGTCTGCCAGCAATTGACGGATATCATTAACAAAAATCCGTTGGTAAAAGTATGGTAATTTTGATTGACTACATGTATGGTCAATAATGTAAGTCTTTTTGTGTGTTAATTTAGGTCCATTTTTGGTTAATATGACTTAAATGCATGTAGGCCTTATCTTTTTCGATGGAGCATTGTCTGAGAACTTTGGTTAGATTTGAACTGATCTGCAATAGTTTGTGTGGCACGTGCTTGAACTAATTTCATTTCCCCTTAACTAACTGCGTTGCTAGCGAAAAGCATTATAATCTATAATACAGTCACAAAAGTAACGAATGACACTATTACTCCATCATCGTAGACAAAGTTCAATTTGAGACAAGGAAAGTGACGATGAACTTAATTCCTTAATCATGCAAAACTAATTCTAGAGACACACGGCATAATCAATGGTTGACATTTAATGCTTAGTGTGATCGTTGTCATAAGCTTGCACGTGCTATTGATTGCACATTTATGAAGTGTGCCTGTTAAATAGGTATCATTTTTCAGTGTTTAACACATAGGCCCTACATGAATATAATGTTCTTTTCTACATCAACTTGCTTTAGTTTAGTTTAATCAACAATCATTCTTGTGAATTCATTGTAATTCAACTATTTTACAAAACTGCAGCTAGAACGAATTAAGTTCTAGCAATTAAGCTTTAAAATGCAGGCGCTTTGAAAAGTTGCAAAAATGGAAGGATTAATCATGTCAAAGTAAAGGACTATTCGAATGGCTTCAATGAGAATCAAAATTTGTTTATACCTATAAAAATTGTTTACAAAAATGCCTATAAATAAAAAAGTTTTTATCATGGTATCTACTGGTTCAGGCCTACTGGCATAATAGAATGTGAATTGCTGGATTGACATTCATGCTGTTATAAATTCATCTTTTACTTTGGTGAGCAAGCGTACTATTTAGCCAAAGACAACAGTGAAGCAAACTCAAGATTACGGGAGGCCATGATGATGAAAACTGTGGCCAAAAATTTATTACAAGGTTCAGCATGAATGTACAAAACTATAAAAACAAACATCAGCGCTTCAACCAAGATAAAAAAGCAGCAGAATGCCGCCGTTAACCACCTAAAATTTCTAGGGACCTGCGAATCGGCAAAACTTGAGTCGAATCCAATACGGAATCGAATCGGGTCGTGATTCGTGAATCGAATTGAATCTCGAATCGAATCATAGACAGCCTAAATAGACCTACTTTAGACTAATTTTTGTACGATTGACGTATAAAGTTTTTCCATAAAGAAAATAGGCCTACCAAATAAAACCAAACAATTATGTAGCTAATTTACATGGCCATTGAAAGATACAGTGACACCTTGGTACTCATAAAGAAATAAGTGGTCAAATTGACGTGTCTCAACTGAACTTTGTAGCTCTATACAGCCTGATTCAAATGAATATTGACGCAAGATTATGAGTTAGATGGATATTTGATTTGACAACATGTCCTCGGCTGCCCATTGGCCCTGTGTTGTGAACAGGGCATTTGAACGGTCATATTTCGCCGTTCGTTCGATCTTCCGTTCATTAAACTTTCAGACCCGCTAGTTCGTTCACCAACCAAATGAGCTATCACCCCCGTTCCGTTCGTTCATGGCCTAAAGCACTCGTTCAACCGTTCTTTCTAAGTCAAAACAATGTTCAATTTTGATGGACCCTAGTAGTGTCGAACCTTATATAGTGCTGTCGTTTCTAGCTAACATTGGTTTTTTCAGAGAAATGTGGAAACTGGCAATCCATGATGTTTTCCCATCTGACATCGCGAAATAATACTAGCTGCACTATCGGAAAACTCGTTGTCGGTATTGTCCCACAATGACAATGCGGAACATGAGCTGACGTTACACGTCACACACGCCTTTGTATCAAACCCAATCAAACTAGAGAATATCAAAATCCATAGAGGAAGTCAAAATCCTTCTGTCGTGATGATTAGCCTGTAAAACCCCTTAACAGCATTACGCTGCACGAAGTTACTGTAGGTGAAGATGGATCGATGTTCATCCATTCTACACTTCGTTTACACAAAGCTTGGAACTTGCCAGCTAGCATAGGCTTAGGTCTAGCCTTCAGAAATAGTTGCTAAAAAATACGATGTGACTAAATTCGGTAGTAACCAGATTCAATTGCATAATTACCTTAACCTACATGCATTAGGCCCACGTCGTATGCCGCCATGAGCCCCTACCTGCATATTCACTGACCGGATATGAATTCGCAGATTAAGCCATTATTGCATATTCACTGACGACCGATAAATATTTTTAAATTTCAAAATACTGCTTAATTTTGGAGAGTATCAAGGATTTTCCGGGGTTAAATTACCGCTCAATCACGTTCAATCAAGAAAAAAGTCGTTCGTTCCGATCACCGTTCATCGCTTTCTTAGACATACCGTTCGATAATTCATTCATTAGAAAAATGAAAAAAATTCCGGTCAATCGTTCCTTCACATCCTTTGTTCAAATGCCCTGGTTGTGAATTACTCAGAGGTATTTTGATGACATGGACCTTGTTTATGACCTCAGGTGCAAAGAAAAAACCAGTCATTCCGCTTATTTTGTATTGCCTAAAACTATTCTCAGGGGTGAATCTGATGTTACTACCTTGCACTGACGTATAGGATGCCCATCTCGATCTCTGTAAATGTCAGCTGTCTCTGTCATCAAATAATTGGGAAACAGGATCATTACACATGAACTTTCAAGTCGATGATTTCAACAAAAGGACCGGTTTATTACAGATTGAAGCACAACTACAGCTCAATGACCGATAATATATTGACTGGCAGGAAAGAAAGACCTCTTCAAGTCTAAGCTATCTGCTGAAATCTGACCCGATTCGGTGTTCTACTAACACAGAAGTTCCGTGCTGTTGTTAATGCTCGCACGAGTAAGCTACGCTCGCATGTTTAGGAGTTAGGACTAATGAATTGTAATGCCAAAGAGAAATTTTGCTTTAATCTTATGTACCGAAAGTTCAGCACAACTTACAATGTGCATTCACTCCCCATGAAATGATCCCAAATGTCAATGAAAGACACAACGGTTGATACCAAGATTACTGAGATATCTAAACTTTCATAAATAGTTTCTATTTTCGAAAACTAGATCAAATGTCTTTGAGAAACTACTAGAATGACAAATTCATAAAAAACATGTTTTTCAAAAAAATAGGTTTAAAACCGTGTTTAAAAAACATTAATAAGGAATTTTTTTTAATCCAACCCCTAACCAATCAACGGTGCAACTCTTCGCAAAGTCGGCGTCCCGACTGAATTGATTTTCAACACATCACATTGACCACAGGGCTTCCAAATGGTCCCACGCTCCGCAGAAGTGTACGAGATTCCAACCAAAAATCAATGTTCTTGTCGCGCTGCCAATTTGTGCTCGCGGGAGAATTATCTTGAGGAAAGTGATACAGTTCTCCGAAGCTTGGAAGCCAATGGCTTCAGAACAGAAGAATGTAACCGATGATGGAGATCACGTGAGTCGCAGACAGCTGATGGTGAGGAGAAATCAGATTTCAAAAGCTCAATACATTGCGTCCGAGTGTTTCGGAACGATTCCGCGATGTCCTCAAGCAAGTTGGTGTAAGCGCCATCATGAAATACATTAATACTCTGCGGAGTTTGCTGGTGAGGAAGCGTCCTACTCCTGCGAAGGACTTTGTCGTGATGAATCGGCTCCCGTGGTGATCCTCAATGTGGGTGGTCTTATGTGGGAGAATCAGGTCGTTCATTACCTGAAAGAAAGAAAGAACACATCAAAGCAGTCAGAGATGTTGACGCCGAAACTCGGAAGTTCTGCGATATGTGTTTGAAAGTTATCATATAGTGGACTTTTGGAGGGTGGAGGTGGTGAACAAAGAGACAGTGTGGAAGAAAAGACTGATCATAGAAGCATTATGGACTGAAAAGTATGTGTCGTCAAATCGAATGAATTTTTTCTTCGTGTAGTTGCTGGAACCTTTGACTACCGGTAGTTTACTTCTTACTTTTATTTTTGACTTTTCATTACTTCTACTGTAGATTTTAGCAGTAGTACTTGCTTTATACACTTTCTCTTACCGTGTTGTATCATAATGTTGACAGTTCCAGGTTGAATGAAAGAGCATATGATTAAAGTTTTCAATCCCGGGATTATCGCATTTTGCGGGATTCAAAATCCCGGGATTCGCTAACATCTGTTGTTTAGGAAGTTAGGCTGTATGAAGAAGGAGTGACGAAGAAGTAATAATGAAGATAAAAATACGGTATTTCATTGTTGCAAATTACAATATTTGAAACCATTTCCTTTTTCATTATCAATATTAGACCTAAACTATGAAGAATGATCCAGACACGATAGTCTTATAATTACATGTAAGTGTCCATTACTTATTCATACATTTTTATCATATACTAGAATTGATTTTAGCGTATCTTTGTGCAGGATGCCATAAATTGTTTGCTTTCATTGATATCAACAAATAAAACCATGTTCAAGCAGTTGAGCGAAAGAAAGAGAGCGTTATGCGTACAATCGCACTGATATTCAATGAATTTTTTGAAGCGATCGCGTCTTTTACCAGACGTCACAAAAGCCGCGGTATTTGCATTTCGATTTGAAAATCATTTACCAGGTTTCAATGCGACAACGTAGGCCTATATTCTGTACAATACCCAGATCTAGTTATTGTTACAGTTTAGATCTGCATGTGAAAAGAAAGCTGTCTATCTGATATCATAAGTTGTATTGCACAGTGCATCGTTGAATTTGAAACATAATATTGATCAGCCTACTCGCTAACCTGGCAGTACTATTAGTAAATTCAGGGAGCTAATATTGCTAATCCCGGGGGATCAATCCCGGTATCAGAAAAAAATCAGGATTTTGAAAACCCTACAGATGATTACTTGAGTTCATCTACGGCAATCAGTCATCCATTTGCGTGATGATGGTCGACAAAAGTGGCTGAAAGACTTCGCACTTATTTGAAAAATAAAGGAAACATCAATGAAGAAACTTCTCCCATCTGATGAAGTTTAATGCTGTAAAATTGCAGCATCAAAATTAAAATGCAGAAATAATTAACCGCACAATTCAGTTAAATTAGAATTTGAATCGCCACACACTGAATGATGTACATGTATCATTGCGCACATGACATACGTATAGCTTTTTGACTATGGCTTGGCTCAAGCGGTTAATGTTTCATTAGCGATCTATGCCCGCAAGAGCAGTGAACCAGTTATTGGACTAAAACAGACAATCTTATTGAAAGCAATATTACGCGGTGGAATCACGTTGACATGACAACCTAGTGGCCTCCAATAGCAACGAAACGATGCAGGTGACTTGTCAGTGTTCCTTTCAGTCTTTTCATTTTGTAGACATGCAGATATTAATCGAACAGTCCCAAAAATTGATGAGTTGCATCCAATCACAGAATCCGTCCATCAGCTGATTCAGTATTCAAAATGTTTTCACTGTATCGACATGTTACCAAAAATTGAGGGGATTGATGACTAAATTTCATTGAAAACCGAGAGTCTTCAAAACTTGATAATTTTAAAATTTGAGCTCACATTAAAAGTACGATTATAGGTAAGCAAGATCAGACAAATGTGTTCATTTGAGATGGTTCAGTCCAGATATGTAGTCGGGTTCAATAATACATCCCTTGGGATTTCGAAGCGTTTTGCAGCCTGATGTGGAAGGCTTACACGTTCGCTCTCCTCACGAAAATTTTCCATGATAACTCATGAGATTTAATGCGGATTCATGAGATTTTTATGAGAGCTCATGAGATTATCGTGACTTTCATGATATTCTCATTCAGAAAATAATGATTAAAATATTTATCATTATTAAATATTCAGTTTAAATAATAATTAAACTGATGATGTTCTCATGATAATTTGATGAGAATATAATGAGTAGTAACGAGAACATTCATGAGGATAATATGCCATGAATCTCTAATTGGAAAATCATTAGCATTCATGAGGATTTTGTGAAACTTAGTTTTTAAGTAATAAGGTGTGTTTGCTAGCCGCGAAAAGAAAATAGTCAAAAGAAAGCTTATTCAATCGATATGAATCTCCAGATTTAGTCTATAAAGGAAAAAAACAAAAATAGTCATGGGTCGCCATGACTAGCCTGATTAGATCAGGACGAAACCAGTCGGGAGTTTCGGTACTTCTGACTTTTCCTTGAGTGCCTTTTTGGTTTTTACATTATCTACCATTTTAATTTATTCTATTATTTGATCTTAGTAGTAAGAAAACGGCGAACACCAGATAGCGCAAGATGGCCGCCATCGCTGAGTCCCCCCCCCTCTGGTCCGCCAGTGTCGTGATGTGCCGGCGAGGTTCTGCTGCCGTCCCCCCCCCTCTGGACCGTCAGTGTGTGAGTCTTGGGTGTCTGTGTCCGACCGCCTGGTGGACTTGGGCGACCGTCTAGGTTGACGTGGGCGACCGTCTAGGTTGTCTTGGTTAAACTGTGGTATGTTTTGGTGTGTAGTGTCCAAACGCGGCCTCGGATGTGAAAACGGAGGCCAGATTCGGATTCAGCGTGAAATTCTGCATCTGTATGGTGAATTTGAAAGCAATCGGAGATAAAAATTTTTCGCTGACGTCCCCCCCCCTCTGGACAGCTTGCTTCGATCTTGGCTTCTAGTGGACGGATTTTGTCGAGTGAGGTGTCATTTGAAAGCTAAGAGTGAGACAAATTCACTGAAACAAACGCTTGTTCCTATCTGTCTTCGTTTACATGTGAGACGCCATTTAAGATTTTAGGTCGGAGCTCACCTGAAAAAATCCTAAGTGTCAGAGTGACTTTGTATGGGAAAAATTAAAAATTTTCCAAAGTGTGGAATTTCGACCTGGGACCTTTACCAAAGTTTGTTTCATCAAATTTCGCTGACCCCCCCCCCTTTGTTCTAACTTTGGTTCTAGTGGACGGATTTTGTTCGTTCGACTTGCATTGGAAAGAGGATGAAACACTGCTCGACCGCATTTTTCGTTGCGAGTCAATCGGAGCAGCCGTTCAAAAGTTAGAGCGGTTACAAGATTTTAGGTCGGAGCTCACCTGAAAAAATCCTAAGTGTCAGAGTGACTTTGTATGGGAAAATTAAAAATTTTCCAAAGTGTGGAATTTCGACCTGGGACCTTTACCAAAGTTTGTTTCATCAAATTTCGCTGACCTCCCCCCCCCGTTGTTCTAACTTTGATTCTAGTGGACGGATTTTGTTAGGTCGACTTGCATTGGGAAGAGGATGAAACACTGCTCGACCGCATTTTTCGTTGCGAGTCAATCGGAGCAGCCGTTCAAAAGTTAGAGCGGTTACAAGATTTTAGGTCGGAGCTCACCTGAAAAAATCCTAAGTGTCAGAGTGAGCTCCGACCTAAAATCTTGTAACCGCTCTAACTTTTGAACGGCTGCTCCGATTGACTCGCAACGAAAAATGCGGTCGAGCAGTGTTTCACCCTCTTTCCAATGCAAGTCGAACGAACAAAATCCGTTCACTAGAACCAAAGTTAGAACAAAGGGGGGGGGTCAGCGAAATTTGATGAAACAAACTTTGGTAAAGGTCCCAGGTCGAAATTCCACACTTTGGAAAATTTTTAATTTTTCCCATACAAAGTCACTCTGACACTTAGGATTTTTTCAGGTGAGCTCCGACCTAAAATCTTAAATGGCGTCTCACATGTAAACGAAGACAGATAGGAACAAGCCGTTTGTTTCAGTGAATTTGTCTCACTCTTAGCTTTCAAATGACACCTCACTCGACAAAATCCGTCCACTAGAAGCCAAGATCGAAGCAAGCTGTCCAGAGGGGGGGGACGTCAGCGAAATTTGATGGAAAATGCTTTGGTAAAGGTCCCAGGTCAAAATTCGGAAGTTTTAAATTTTTCAAAATTTTCACCACACTGGAGCTCCCACACTTAGGAATTTTT
>CAJQUW010003902.1:0-10548 GCA_907163375.1 Prostheceraeus crozeri
TTGGTGTCCTGAAAACGGTCATGATTTTGGAGTAAAATGTCCATAATCTCAAATTTGAGATTTTGGAAAATTTGAAAAATTGGGGTATTTTAAAAAACGCCTAAAATTTTATTATATGGTCTTAAAAACTGAAAAAGGGTTCAAATTCATGAAATTATCTGTCGTATTTTAAAAAATACTATTTTTTCAAAAATATGATAATTATTAAAATGACTAATTTATAATTAAGTCTTAAAAACCTGAAAAAGGGTTCAAAATTCAAGAATTTGAATGTCGTTTTTAAAAAGATACTATATTTTTGAATTTTATGGTGTCACTGAACGGTCTTTTGCCCTATTACTGAGTAGAGCATGGCCAAAATTCCGCACTTTTCCCGATCCCCCGTTAAAAAAACTACGGATCCTGGCAATCGTTGATTCGGGATGGCTTCTAATCTCTTGTGAATATATGGGCCGTTTGCTAAGGCCTTTTTTAAGGGACCCAACAACGGAATTTGACACGAAACACATTTTAAATTCCGATCTGAATTATCTGAACCGATCTCAGAATTGATTTGTACTACAAGCCCATAAAGCCTTCGAGTAGGTATATTTTCAACCTCGGGAATGAGAGGCCTCATGATTCCTTAGCGACTGAGAATCTTCATTATACTAAAGTATGAAAACAAATACTGCTGAGAATAGAAATCTACAACACACCAAACAGGATACCCTGCTATTCACATCGTAAAATCTAAAAATCTACCGTAAATCGTCCAACTTTACAATAAATTGCCATCAAAGTTCTTGGAAGCTAAGGCAGAATTGCATGAAATTAAAATATTGTACATGTATTACATTATTTGTAATTTTCACCATTTTGGGAAATTCTTAGGCACTCCTCCACCAGAAAACGGTCATTTTATAACCTAGTAATCAATTCATTGATCTCGGGACATAGCAATAACAAACCTTACACTTGACTGAGTCTCTTTAGCTAGACGGAGAGGATTTACGATTTATGTACAAACCGGGGAAATATTTCATTTCATAGAAAAAAACAGTCTCAAATTCTATATAGTTTGTTGGCAATTCTCGATGATCCACCAAATCTGGCGCGACTATCAATCTCTAACGGTTCTGATTTACTTATGAAGATGAGTATGCTCAATTGCAAACTATTCTCGTCAGCTTTCAAATGCAGCCAAGATTCATCGTATGACCATATTTCGAACACATTACAATCATTTCTCTTGAAAAGTACAATGTTGCATCTCGATTTGGAAGTTTTATATCTGCCAGCACTGCAGGCAGATCTCCGACATTAATTTGGGTGAAAGTTACGTTTGATTATAATGATTTTGTTTTTATTGTTTTGCTGTTTGATAATGGGCAATTTGATCTTGAATCTGAGAAAACTGAGGAAAAACGCTTCTCATAATTTCGGGCAATTCCATGCTGGTTGGAATTAAGAATGTCAGCGATTGAACTCGATGCGTTCAATGCTGGCGAGCGGGTCATGATCATTCCGCGAGTTGAGAATGTCTACGCTTAATATTGAAAGGTGAAGATTAGCTTCTTGATCGGTGCTTCAAACCTATACGATGCGATGAGTAGGAACCCGAACAAAGCACAGATCTTTGTGATCTTTTTGGTCGAACCGCAGCATAACTAATACCATTGTTCAATTCACAAACAGTACAAGAAGGAATTTTTCCTCTGTTTTATTAAATTTATTACCTCTTTTATTTTTTTCATATTTTTCTGTTCTTTTGCCGTCTTTACTCTTCTATCTTGTTTTCTCTTTTTTTCTTTATTCTTTATATTCTTATTTTATTCTTGTTTATATTGTTTTGGTGTTTCTCGTGATTTTTATTTGTTTATGTTTTATGGTCTATTCGTCCCACAGTTTATCCCTCGTTTACTTTTTATTCTTCTTTTTTCTAATTTTTTTTGCCCCTCATTTTATGTCAACCAAAGCCATAGAAAAGCGAAATGAGTGCGAAGATGCAATGCCGAGGCATGACTGTACGACTTAATAATAATAATAAACTGGTATATTTTCATAGAGCTCCATTACTGGGTGAAGCTCCATGGCGCATAACCAAAATCATTACAAACATTACATGCTAAACAAAAAAACATAAACACGATCAAACGTATTCGCAAGAAAAAATAATAGATATATGTCTTCAGAGATCTTTTTAAAGGAGTATCAGTTGCAATGCAGAGTTCCACAATCACGTCTCTGCATGAGTATAGCGGAATGCCATCATAAACCGCGGGCGTGCAGCATCACTATAAAATGATCTTCTTCAAAGCGAAGTAGTACACGATAATTATGAGACATACCAAATATTCGGTCCATCATCAGATGACCGGAACGACAAGACTGGGTACCCGGCTTGGGAACATTATACGGATAACGCGAGATCATGACGAATAGGACGTTACAAGAGCCGCTTGATGAGAATCTTGTGCGACCGTGATAACTAAATTATAAAAAACATATCCGTCTTTGTCTGCAACGAAAAGCCAGTGTCAAGTTTTACACAGCATCCTTCCGTTGATCAATAGCTCTGTCGATATTCGGCAGCTAAACGGCGCAACGTCACAATATAAAAACACGAATAATCAAGTCTGATAACGTGCCACGATATATCAAGGTTGTTTCGAGATATTTGAATGATTATACTTAGTAGATTCCCTCATCTATTCTAGAGAAAAAGAAATCAAAATGCGGGTTGGTAGCCGGACTCAGTTGGGAGTTCTTATGCTTGGAGAGGAATATAACAATAATCATCTTCAGTACTCTACCGTCAAATTCAAATATCAGTTGACTACATTGCCAACCAATCATACTCCACTTCGATGATGGAAAGATGTCCATTTTATTTACGCAGACAGCGAAGAAGGCTCCATCGCTCGGTAACATCGTTCAAGACAGTCGTTTTTAGCTTATGCGTATAGGCATGGCAGAACATCCGCATAAAATATGGCATTTATTTTTGAAAATATTGAATAAGAGTCGGTAGCATGAGCACTTTTCGGGATTGGTGGTCAGTTAGTTATAACAGCGAAAAATAAGAATAAGGCTCTGTAGGACAGGGAAGGAGTGGGGGAGGGTACCACACATGGAACACAAATGATTTTTTATTTTTTTGCGGAATATGCTTGTCGGACACCATACACAGAACTGAGTCCTTTGAGACATAAGTAATTGGATGCTTAACTCATAGACCCCATCAAGCATGTTCTCTATCCCACGCCATAAATTACGTAGCATTGATCATAACCGTAATCAGATTTCAAAATATCAATGATAAACGGTATCAAATGCAGACAACAAGCACAAGGACAGACACTTGGCCTAATTATCAAGAGATTAATAGTAAGTCATTCATGATTTTCCAATAGCGCTTGTCTCCATGCTGATGGATTATTAACCGGGTAGAGATACCGCCAATGATGCGCGATTGACAAGGTCTCAATATGAATAGTTATTCGCCAGTCAGCATATTGCAACAACTGTTGAGGATAACTACTTTTCTTTCCCTAATCCATCTCCTTTGCACACGAGCGACCAAAAGAGAGATATTGCTGCGACCTCGGACGATATATTTCATCAAAAGAATTTCGTAATCCAATGTGGGCCTTTTTTCCAATAGTAAGGTGCTAACAGCATGCTTTTAAAAGCAACAGGGAAAAGACGAGCGCCTAAGGTTTAGTTTTGTACAATGAATAATTGACAAATTTTAGTAATAACAGGATGTAGGCACATCATCAATGTGATCTATTCAGTAAAGCTACCAGGAATTGCAATACGAAGAGTGATTGATTTCAACCGCGATCAATTTAGCTATGAACTTCACGGTATGATCAGTACTACGACATCAATTACACTGCAAAAAGCGGACAAGTTGAACAGTTGAGTAACAAAAGGTCCAGCATGAATTCAAACACAGCGCGTCCCCCGTCCCCCCCCCACCCTCTGGAAACGACAGAGTCTGTCGTTGGTAGGGGTTGTGCCGGCCAGGTGGGTTCACAACATGTTCGCGGACTCCCCCCCCCCTCTGCAACGACAGAGTGTGAGACTCGAGTGAGTTGGTCCGACCGCCTCCCTGGTGGACTTGGGCGAACCGTCTAGGTTGACGTGGGCGACCGTCTAGGTTGACGAGTGGGCGACCGTCTAGGGTGACATGGGCGACCGCCTCGATTGGCTTGGATGGTGACACGGTGGCCAGATTCGGATTCATTCAGCCGTCAAATTCTGCATCTGTGATGTGATTTCCAGCTCAATCGGCGAGAAAAACTGTTTCTTCAAAATTTTGGCAGAGTTAAAATGTGGGACGTTTTGGTGTGTAGCGCCCAAACGAAGCATCGGATGAGAAAACGGAGGCCAGATTCGGATTCAGCGTGAAATTCTGCATCTGTATGGTGAATTTGAAAGCAATCGGAGAGAAAAAATTTTTCGCTGACGTCCCCCCCCCTCTGGACAGCTTGCTTCGATTTTGGCTTCCAGTGGACGGATTTTGTCGTGCGATAGCTCGTTTGAAAGCTAAGAGTGAGACAAATTCAGTGAAAGAATCGGCTTGTTCCTATCGGTCTTCGTTTAGATGTGAGACGCCATTTAAGATTTTGGGACATTGGCGAAAAACGACAGAGTTAGAATTTGGGACGTTTTGGGCTGTAGCTTCAAAACGAAGCATCGGATTGGAAAACGGATTTCAGATTTGGAATCAGCGTGAAATTTTTTATCTGTATGGTGAGTTTCAAGTCAATCGGAGAGAAAAAATTTTCAACATTTTTCGAAAAAACGACAGAGTTAGAATTTGGGACGTTTTGGTGTGTAGCGCCCAAACGAAGCATCGGATGAGAAAACGGAGGCCAGATTCGGAATCTACGTGAAATTTTGGGTTAGGAAGGATGTTTCCAGCGAAATCGGAGAGAAAAAATTTTCACTGACGTCCCCCCCCCTCTGGACAGCTTGCTTCCAGTTTGGCTTCCAGTGGACGGATTTTGTCGTGCGATAGCTCGTTTGAAAGCTAAGAGTGAGACAAATTCAGTGAAACAATCGGCTTGTTCCTATCTGTCTTCGTTCAAAAGTTAGAGCGGTTACAAGATTTTAGGTCGGAGCTCGCTCACCTGAAAAAATCCTAAGTGTCAGAGTGGCTTTGTATGGGTAAAATTTTGAAAATTTTCCAAAGTGTGGAAATTAGACCTGGGACCGCCACCAAAACATTTTTCATCAAATTTTGAAATTTCACTGACGTCCCCCCCCCTCTGGACAGCTTGCTTCGATTTTGGCTTCCAGTGGATGGATTTTGTCGTGCGATAGCTCGTTTGAAAGCTAAGAGTGAGACAAGTTCAGTGAAAGAATCGGCTTGTTCCTATCTGTCTTCGTTCAAAAGTTAGAGCGGTTACAAGATTTTAGGCCGGAGCTCGCTTACCTGAAAAAATCCTAAGTGTCAGAGTGACTTTGTATGGGTAAAATTTTGAAAATTTTCCAAAGTGTGGAATTTCGACCTGGGACCGTCACCAAAACATTTTTCATCAAATTTCACTGACCTCCCCCCCCCTCTGGACAGCTTGCTTCGATTTTGGCTTCCAGTGGACGGATTTTGTCGTGCGATAGCTCGTTTGAAAGCTAAGAGTGAGACAAATTCAGTGAAAGAATCGGCTTGTTCCTATCGGTCTTCGTTTAGATGTGAGACGCCATTTAAGATTTTGGGACATTGGCGAAAAACGACAGAGTTAGAATTTGGGACGTTTTGGGCTGTAGCTTCAAAACGAAGCATCGGATGGGAAAACGGATTTCAGATTTGGAATCAGCGTGAAATTTTTTATCTGTATGGTGAGTTTCAAGGCAATCGGCGAGAAAAAATTTTCAACATTTTTCGAAAAAAACGACAGAGTTAGAATTTTTGCGATGGCTGCCTACTGTAGAGCCAAAACGAAGCATCGGATGGGGAAACGGAGGCCAGATTCGGAATCAGCGTCAAATTCTACATGGTAAATGGTGTATTTCCAGCTCAATCGGAGCACTAGAACCGGAGATAGACGGGATTTTTAGTGTTTGGATGATGGGTATTACGTCATCAGCTGATCGCCACACACTATATAAGCTGAGAACCGACGGAGACTTTTCATTTAGAGGAGAACGATTGTCAGAGGTAGGTCGTCTCTCTGAGCTCCGATGATAGCTTCGGACATTCCAAATCCCGAGTTTCTGTAAGAAACCGACTTAGAAAATTTCATTGCTGATATCAGCTAAGGCGTCAGACTTCGAGGTTCGCCAGGAGATGGCCTTCGTCTCCAGGCCATAAAAGACTCCAAAACTTTAAAGGCTTGTAACTTTGCTTCTACAAGTCCGTTTGACTTGATTCAAAAAAGGTTCGGTCGCTATTGACCTGCCCTAAGTGATGGACTACTTATAAAATTTCATAAGTAGTGCTAAAAAGTTGAAAAATTTAAATTCACTATTTTTGGAGGTTTTCGACCCTGCTGAAGTCAATGAAAGCATTTTTAATGATGTCTGAGCCAGTCTTCTCATGCTATAAGCGGCTTTTCACTGAAAGCGAGCAAGACACGGAGAGTTTTGCTGTAATATTCCACTGACAGGGTGTTCCTTCGGGACGGCGGACGATGCCGTAGTGATAAGTGTGGCAAGGGAATGTGTCATATTTGAGACCGTAACCGCTGGGGCAACTCATGTTGGGCATTTGACACAGCTCTCAACGTAGCACTTTGAACGCCAATCGGTTGAGTCTTAGCTATCTTGTCATGGGTGGCCTCTAAACATCTCCATTGCAAAACGCTGGTGAATCAAGCTCTCTACGGCTTGCTATCAAGCTGATCAAAGCAATAACTTGGGATGTTTCCTCAAGGTTTTCAAGTATGCTGAGTTCAAATCTGCTATCAGATTTCAAATTTAGCTAAGTCTAAGGCAGCTTTGAGGGGTTAGATCCCAGCTACTGATCACTACCTTTGACTCGGCGTTCCTGTTACCACTTCGGGGCAGTGACAATGATGTCTTCAGCTGTAAAGAGCGGGTATCGGGGAAGATCTCTCACTTCCCTAGTGATCAGTACAAGGCCTTCGGGCTGTCGACGGGATCGAGTGCCACTCACTACACTCAAATCTATCATGTGCAATCTATCTAAGTGTAAATTACTGACTATACATTTGTCCTGCTATCAGGTTGTTTTGACTTGGTATCTAGTTGAATAGTCTCTTGCTATCAAGAGATTCACTTCTGCTCATAAAGCACATCATCGCTGTAATACCTCCTTTGCTCGAGCGTTCCTTCGGGACGGCGGGTACTGCCGTAGAGGGATTGTGTTGCACGGGTTGTTCGTCGTTTGTTAGACCGAAACCTCTGAGCCGTTGCTCATGTTGGGCGTTCGACTTCATACTCAACGTGACGTTTTCTCTCGCCAGGTCAGATTACTTCAGCCATTCGACAAAGGTTAGTCTTTATGATATGGAGTAGAGTGAAATGTAATTCATTAGATGCCCCTTCAATGATTGCTCCCATGATAAACGTTGATGAGACAAATGAAATGATTCTCATCTTCCTTTTTCAGTGATTGAAAATCTACTACTAAAACACACTACCGTATAATCGTCCACTATGGGACAAGACATGATAGAGCCTCCACGCGCTTTGCCCTGGACAGTCTTCGGACTGGCGAATACTATCATTAAGTTGAATCTGCTATCAGTCAACTTGAACGTTGCGTCGCGTTAGAGGGGTATATAAACCACTGCCTTTCATTTCATTTCATTTCAATCATGCAGACGCCGAACAGTCAAGTCAGCTCTCCTCGCGGACCGCAGTTAAGGCCGCGAAATTTATTTGAGGAGTTTGTCAGGCTAGAGGAGCAAGACAGAGTTTTTAATAATCTTGCTCGGATTGGCAATCCGATGACAGCAACTGCTGTCAATCCAACGGAATGGCGCTACATTCCACTTTTTAGCCATGCGCCAGCTAGTGTGGAAGTCGACAGTGCTACCAAAGAGAGAGTCAAAGACTCTCTCAGCAGAATTGGTAGGGTGTAAGATGACGTTACTCCCGAGAACGAACCATCGGCTCTCTTAAGGGCCACCATGGGGCAAGACATGATAGAACCTCCTCGCGGTTTGCCCTGGGCAGTCTTCGGACTGGCGAATACTATCATTAAGTTGAATCTGCTATCAGTCAACTTGAACGTTGCAAATGAAGTAGTTCGGTGTAATACTTCCTTTCGACGGGCGTTCCTGTAAAGGGGGCGGCGGTGAAAACCCGTAGCTATGTATATAGTGCGCCGCAGGGGACATTCGGCAATGGTCAATCTTGTTAAACCTCTCTGCGTCATGTTTGCAAGTGATTGCCTCTGTCTCAACGTAGTAATGTCCACATTCGCGCCAGGGCGACATTTAGCCAACTGTCGAAGGTTGCCTAAAACTTTCCATTGCATACGTTATGAGAACCATGAGTTCTACCTGTCTCTATCAATGAGACGAATTGATGAATGGAATGAAATGGGAGGACACTACGCGCCACACGCAACATAACACACTTCTCTCTTCCGTAGTCTAACAAGCTCTTTACACATGGATCGCAGTCGATTGCTATCCCTGTATCAGAAGTGTAAGCTATCTTAATTTATTTGACACTATTTCATCTATTATCATCATCGTCCATATGAAATGTTTTTTTTAAAGATTTACAAGTTAGACTAAGCGTTCTACTATTTGTAAATGAAAGATAATAGCTTTCAACAGTTTACAAGATTGAAAATTAAGTTTCAATAGTGTGTGGGTATGTCTGTGTATGTTAAGAATAAAGTTTTATCTGTTTGTATGTTAGAAATAGAATGAAGTTTCACCAGTTTACAAGTTAAGAATAAAGTTCTATCTGTTTATATGTTAGAAATAAAATAAAGTTTCAATAGTTTGCAAGTTAAAAATATAGTTTCAATAGTTTACAAGTTTTAAAATAAAGTTTAAATAGTGTGCAAGATAAAAAATAAAGTTTGAACAGTTTACAAGCTGAAATAAAGTTCTAATAGTGTACACGTTGGAAATAAAGTTTTAATAGTTTATGTGCTTCAAAATAGAGTTATAACAGTTTATATGTTAGAAATAAAATGAAGTTTCATCAGTTTACAAGTTAAGAATAAAGTTCTATCTGTTTGTCTGATAGAAATAAAACAAAGTTTCAACCGTTTACAAGTTAAAAATAAAGTTTCAACAGTTTACAAGTTAAAATTAAAGCTTCAACAATTACAAGTTAAAAATAAAACTTCAAAAGTTTACCAGTTAGAAATAAAGTTTCATCAGTTTACAAGTCAAAATAAAGTTTCAACAGATTATAAGTTAAAAGAAAAGTTCCAATAGTATGTGCATTAGAAATAACGTTTCAGCTGTTGGTATGTTAGAAAGAATAGAATGAAATTTTCACCAGTTTACAAGTTAGATAAAGTTCTATCTTTTAGTTTTACAAGTTAAGAATAAAGTTCTATCTGTTTGTATGTTAGAAATGAAGTTTTATCTGATTGTATGCTAGAAATAAATTTTCATCAGTTTACATATTAAAAAAAAAAGTTTTTAGAAGTTTAAAATATAAAAATAAAGTTATAATAGTGTATGCGTAAGAAATAGAGTTTTAGCTTTTGTATGCTAGAAATAAAGGTATAGCTATTTGTAAAATAATTAAAATTGTAAGTGATTAGCATATTTCGTTTGCTGAAAAGAAGGTGTTCTGCCTGTTAGTGTTGGTGTATTAATATTGAAGAATTTGATAGTATCTGTTCAATTGAAGACTATAATGGTTCTAGCAAATATTAAAAACAGCAGCCATTATATAATTTATGAAACTGAACCCTTTCTGCGCTCTCATCGGAGTGGTACCTATCATATTACCATCCTTCATAACGGGCATGATTTTATTTCCCCAAATATCAGGCTTATGTGATTTCAATAAAGTATCACGGATTGTTATAATTTCCTAATGTGTTATTCTGTTTAATGGTATAGCTAATGGAGGCATGTTAAACGTTGAGGTTTTTTCCTTCATTCACTGACGGACTTCATATGAATGGAGTTAAGGTGAAAAACGGTATGCATCATCAATTTGACTGAACAAAGGAATGCACACGCACTGAATGGGGAAAAAGTCAGGCTGTCATTAAGGGATGAATAGAATCTTATCGAATGGTCTGACATCTAAGTCAATGAGGTGGGATCATTTTTAGACATGGGTTATCGCTTTGTCTGATATGATAAACGTTACACGCTCGCTATTCAGCTGTGAATATAATTTACTATTGCTATTTTTAGTGGACTATATTTACAAGAAGAATGACAGTGATGAAGCAACATGTCTTCCTAAGCTGAATTGAGCTGTTTGTGTTATTCTATTAGGACATGTCGTTTAGCAAATCGGCGATACACGTGTTGCCCACCTGTTAGAATAATTAGCACAAAGCGAGTTATGTGAAGTGTTACTTGATGATGCAATGATTACATCACATTTCATTTTTGATTGAAAATCAAAGTGCTCTTCTAAAACTGGGCGATGGCATTC